>WNWK01002617.1:0-15000 GCA_009830355.1 Cherax destructor | reverse complement strand
CAATGTGGAATACATTTCATGCATACATTACGGTAGGTATAAGTTAAATATAAAGCAGTTTCTCATAATGCATGCAGATTTAAACTGATTTTCTTTCTATGAAATGAAAAAAAAAATGAACAAGGGGAATGTTAGAGGGGAGACTTGGAGTACAGTGCCCACTATCTTCAATTCTTAAATTTTCTACATTAGGTATTTATGTTTAAAATAAAATACATGCTATAGAGAAATTATGAAAAAAAATTGAACAACATTTTAACATAATATTCACACATTTTTCACCAAAGTGTCGGAAAATTTAGTGTGGTTCCATTCTGTCTTCCTGTTAATCTCAATCTGAAAATGTGTTTCACTGGCACCCATTTACATTTACGTTTTTAATAGCATTTTTTAGGCGAAATTCAATATTGGCCTTAACATTACTTAGTTTTATGAAGAAACAAATTATTCATTTATCCAATGGAAAATTTCTTGTGGCCATTCTGAATTTCGCATTTAACTTTTCCTTCCTCACTGATGACAAGGGAATAAACTGCCAGAATCTACAATAAAACGTGCGCGTGTACAGCTCAATGTGCCAGATTATATCATCATGGCAGGCTTCCGAATTTCTGAAAATCCAGTCGTTAAAACACAACCTGGTTTAGGTATCTAGTAAAAAAAATCCCTCCGACTTTTGGAACCAATCTGAAGAGGATAAACAAACATGTCCTTCCACACACTTCTCCAACACACCACACAAATTACTCAACCCCCCCCCCCCGAGACCAGTCTCTTCTGAGCTACCTCTTCCTCCCCTTCCCCACCCCTAAAGCCCTTCCACCCTCAAATTTCTATTCATAAAGTACCTTCAATAAATTGTCAACATTCCACATGTTAAGTAAAAGGACACAAATGCAACTAATGTGACATTTTATTGTGGCAACGTTTCGCTCTCCAGGAGCTTTGTCAAGCTTGACAAAGCTCGCCGTCTCCAGCATCTGGTATTGCTTGACAAAGCTCCTGGAGAGCGAAACGTTGCCACAATATAATGTCACATTAGTTGCATTTGTGTCCTTTTACTTAACATATTGTCGGTAATTCTTCCAATATTAAAACATTCCATATCAATGTCGCAATGCGCATACTGTTTGCACAAGCAGAAAGTGAAGAACAAGAATAATAAGTGAAGAGTTGACGTTCAGTCACAGTCGTGTGGTTTTACTGTGTCGTCAGTCACAGTGAGACACCAAAGTCTGCTTAAAATGGATTCCATATTTTAATTACTGGACACACTGATTCACAAAGCACGTCAGACATTGGCGAGTGGCAATACCAGAAGCTGGAGACGGCGAGTGGCAATACCAGATGCTGGAGACGGCGAGCGGCAATACCAGAAGCTGGAGACGGCGAGCGGCAATACCAGATGCTGGAGACGGCGAGTGGCAATACCAGAAGCTGGAGACGGCGAGCGGCAATACCAGATGCTGGAGACGGCGAGCGGCAATACCAGAAGCTGGAGACGGCGAGCGGCAATACCAGAAGCTGGGGACGGCGAGTGGCAATACCAGAAGCTGGGGACGGCGAGTGGCAATACCAGAAGCTGGAGACGGCGAGCGGCAATACCAGATGCTGGAGACGGCGAGCGGCAATACCAGAAGCTGGAGACGGCGAGTAGCAATACCAGATGCTGGAGACGGCGAGTAGCAATACCAGAAGCTGGAGACGGCGAGTAGCAATACCAGATGCTGTAGACGGCGAGCAGCAATACCAGATGCTGGAGACGGCGAGCAGCAATACCAGAAGCTGGAGACGGCGAGCAGCAATACCAGAAGCTGGAGACGGCGAACAGCAATACCAGAAGCTGGAGACGGCGAACAGCAATACCAGAAGCTGGGGACGGCGAGTTGCAATACCAGAAGCTGGAGACGGCGAGTAGCAATACCAGAAGCTGGAGACGGCGAGTAGCAATACCAGAAGCTGGAGACGGCGAGTAGCAATACCAGAAGCTGGAGACGGCGAGTAGCAATACCAGAAGCTGGAGACGGCGAGTAGCAATACCAGAAGCTGGAGACGGCGAGTAGCAATACCAGAAGCTGGAGACGGCGAGTAGCAATACCAGAAGCTGGAGACGGCGAGTAGCAATACCAGAAGCTGGAGACGGCGAGTAGCAATACCAGAAGCTGGAGACGGCGAGTAGCAATACCAGAAGCTGGAGACGGCGAGTAGCAATACCAGAAGCTGGAGACGGCGAGTAGCAATACCAGAAGCTGGAGACGGCGAGTAGCAATACCAGAAGCTGGAGACGGCGAGTAGCAATACCAGAAGCTGGAGACGGCGAGTAGCAATACCAGAAGCTGGAGACGGCGAGTAGCAATACCAGAAGCTGGAGACGGCGAGTAGCAATACCAGAAGCTGGAGACGGCGAGTAGCAATACCAGAAGCTGGAGACGGCGAGTAGCAATACCAGAAGCTGGAGACGGCGAGTAGCAATACCAGAAGCTGGAGACGGCGAGTAGCAATACCAGAAGCTGGAGACGGCGAGTAGCAATACCAGAAGCTGGAGACGGCGAGTAGCAATACCAGAAGCTGGAGACGGCGAGTAGCAATACCAGAAGCTGGAGACGGCGAGTAGCAATACCAGAAGCTGGAGACGGCGAGTAGCAATACCAGAAGCTGGAGACGGCGAGTAGCAATACCAGAAGCTGGAGACGGCGAGTAGCAATACCAGAAGCTGGAGACGGCGAGTAGCAATACCAGAAGCTGGAGACGGCGAGTAGCAATACCAGAAGCTGGAGACGGCGAGTAGCAATACCAGAAGCTGGAGACGGCGAGTAGCAATACCAGAAGCTGGAGACGGCGAGTAGCAATACCAGAAGCTGGAGACGGCGAGCAGTAATACATGATGGTGGACACGGTGGAGTGCCTTTATACTCCCGTTCCTGGTAAATGTTCGGCAAAAAAAATCTTTTCTGATTTCTGTAACCCAAAAAGGAAGCAGAAACACTTGGGAAGGTATCACCATAGGCTGCAAGAGGATGTTTTTCAGACGCCATCTTTAAAAATGGCTGCCGATAAATTTTAATATTTCAACTCCTGTTTCACCTACAGATATTCTGGTGTGTGTTTTTTGGGATCAAGGAATTCAAATGTAAGCTTTTCAAATTCATACTAATGTCAAATTTTTATCTTATATTTATCAAATGAAAAAAAGGTGAAAATGTTAAGGTTATCAAGCTCAATATTTTATTAATCGGATTTAGCACTTCCATAATAAATAATAGTGATATGTAATCGGGTTTTCAATGATAATGCTCAAAGCAGAATAATGGTAGGTCCTGGGCACTCTCACAATGGCAGGTCCTGGGCACTGATAAGATACATGAGCAACACTAGGAATGTTTGTCAAAACATTCCGCCTGCACTGCAGGCTTCATCAGTAGAAAACAGAGATGAATAACACTCCTGGAAACAGCTTTGGTGGAAGACAAAATAGACGAAGTGCAGAGGTAGTCTGAAATAATCAGTGCATTACTCTCGGTGCAAGATGACCAGCAGAAGAAGCATGAGGCCAGCGGCTTATATACCGGAAGCTTGGGTATGAGGTCACAGTTGAACTGCGTGACTTGATGATAGCCTGTAGCACAGGCGAAACGTCTCGTCAGTGTCCTAGTGTTGCTCATGTACCCTCCTGGTTAACTTGTTGGTACCGTGTATCATTTGTAATATGATAATTGTCAGATACTGCAATTTCCTGGGTACTCTCATTATGGCACGTCCTGGGCACTCAATGGTACGTCCTGGGCACTCAATGGTACGTCCTGGGCACTCAATGGTACGTCCTGGGCACTAAATGGTACGTCCTGGGCAATTATAATGGTATGCTTAAAAGACAACCATAAATAAATAGTATCTATACATACCGGTATACAATATATAGGTTCCAAAAGGGCCGGATAAAATTGAAATTAAATTTTTCACTTGTCATATCCCTCCAACATTTAATTTGGCAACTAAAAAATGTACTGAAACATGGATATGCATATATGCGGCAACATACACGAGTACGAATATTTTGTAATGAAAAAGATTGATTAATTCTCTAGTTTTATCTTTGAGAGAGTTTATTCTCGTACCTGACGACTAGCGTCTCCACTCAGCACTAAAGATGGTTCTTCCCTCTATATATTCCTCTAATATTTCTAAGAAAAAAAAAAAAAAAATCTTGAATTTAATAAGTTTTCTGATTTTTTTTAATCGTCAGATACTTTTATAGGATAAAATTTTGTTTGGTAGCCCAGTAGATAGCCTGCCTGCACCTGTGGTATGGAGGGTGGGGGGGGGGGAGGTATTCATCCCTGAACTGCGTAGGCTACAGGTCGGTGCAGTATTTTTCTATCTCTAAATAAAAAAAAAAAAAAAAAAAAAAAAAGGCGCAGCCACAGTTGACATTCCACAGATCGTATTAATTTCAAACTCTGTTGCACCACCAAAAAAATAAATGACCGCATGTTTTTTTTTTCTTTTTTCTTTTTTAAACAACGTGGTAGAGTGTTTTAAAATCCTCACTCTCCCTCCCTCCCTCAATCCTTCCTTCCCTCCCTCAATCCTTCCCTCCATCCTTCCCCTCGTTCTTAACTATTTTTTTAATCTTCTCTTATATAAACATTGATAAATACGCTTTTTGTAAATTAACATGGCATATTTTTTTTAATTCTGCTCTAAGACCTACGCAGTAAGCATACCTAACACTGTTAAAATTAGCGTAATATAATTACGCTTTCCTTGATGATGATTATCATATTCACAGATAAACGCTAAACACGCAGGGGTAATACAGCTCCTGTGGAACAGGGGGGGAGGGGCAAATCATACTAGTGCAAATGTCTGTTTATTATCTTGTTTGACTCCAATGCTCTTCCTATCCATTAAGACACTATCATGTCTGTGTCACAACATTATCCATCCATCAAGACACTACCATAGAGTCTAAAACCATTAATTCATCCATCAAGACACTACCATAGTGTCTAAAACCATTAATCCATCCATCAAGACACTACCATAGTGTCTAAAACCATTAATCCATCCATCAAGACACTACCATAGTGTCTAAAACCATTAATCCATCCATCAAGACACTACCATAGTGTCTAAAACCATTAATCCATCCATCAAGACACTACCATAGTGTCTAAAACCATTAATCCATCCATCAAGACACTACCATAGTGTCTAAAACCATTAATCCATCCATCAATATACCTTTCTGAAGGACCAGAACTTTAATGGTTCCCAGAATTTGTTTATCTCTTACAAATGGCGCCTATCACGTTACGTTTACGTTATAATAGAATGCCTTTTCGGAAACTTTCAACACCGTGTATTTGTTCACCCAAACTTGGTATTGGTTTTGGAGAGCGTAGCACAATACTTGTCAATTTTAACTTATTACATTCACGGGGAAGCGCTAAACTTGAGAGAATATAAGCCTGGGAAACTGGAAGCAATCAGGTGTGACCCAAATACAGGGACCAGCAGCTCCAACTCCCCGAATCAAAATTCCTTCACCTCTAAAAGGCACCCTCTTCAAGTATTAACGCGTAAGAGAACTGTAATATTCCAAAACAAATTCTGAATGAAAATGTCGACTCCGTATTATCAAATTGAAGGGAATATAGGGGAAGTGGATGTATTTAAATATTTGGAAGTAGACACGTCAACAGATGGGTCTATATGAAGACGAGGTGAACCACAGAAGAGATGAGGGAAAAAGATTGGTTTGTTGAGGCAATAGCGATTGTACCAGAATACAGAAGTATCAACACTTTTGTGTGTGTGTGTGTGTGTGTGTGTGTGTGTGTGTGTGTGTGTGTGTGTGTGTGTGTGTGTGGCGCATGGGTTTTCAACGTTAAGGGGATAACTTTAGAGGCAGCGGAGATGTCAGGTTTGAGAGCGAAATGCGGTGTGAATATCACGCAAATTCGGAGAGTAGAATTTAAAATATGTGGGGTCACCAAGGGTATAATTCAGAGCACTGAGAGGTGGAGGTGTTTAGGTTATGTAGTGAGCAAGAGGAGTAACGTAGGTGTATAAATGAAGGGTAGATTGACAAAAATACAATAGGGAGTAGAACACCATAACATCTCAGAACCTACATCTCGAACATATATATATTTTTATTTTTATTTTAACAACACATCGGCCGTTTCCCACCAAGGCAGGGTGGCCCGAAAAAGAAAAACTTTCACCACCATTCACTCCATCACTGCCTTGCCAGAGGTGCGCTTACACTAGTTATAAAACTGCAATTTAACACCCCTCCTTCAGAGTGCAGACACTGTACTTCCCATCTCCAGGACGCAAGTCCGGCCTGCCGGTTTCCCTGAATCCCTTCATATCTATTACCCTGTTCACACTCCAACAGCACAAAGTCCTAAAAACCGCCCAGGGAGGTACTACCGTCCAGCCAAGTGAATGTGAAACTGAAATCTGTAACTGTTCTACATGATGGTAGGATTGCTGTTCTTTTTTCTGTCTCAAACACGCTGGATAACAGGTATATCTTGCTACTTCTACTTACATTTAGGTCACACTACACAGGCATGCACACTATATATATATATATATATATATATATATATATATATATATATATAGGAAAAGAGGGAATATAAATGTGTAAATTCAAGGATTATGTGGATTAAAATAAGGGTCGGATGCGAAAAGTGGGTCATAATAAGCGTGTATGCACCTGGAGAAGAGAGGAGTGTAGAGGAGAGAGAGAGATTTTGGGAGATGTTAAGCGAATGTATAGGAACTTTTGAACCAAATGAGAGAGTAATTGTGGTAGGGGACCTAAATGCTAAAGTGGGAGAAACATGCAGAGAGGGTGTAGTAGGTAAGTTTGGGGTGCCAGGTGTAAATGATAATGGGAGCCCTTTGATTGAACTTTGTATAGAAAGGGGTTTAGTTATAGGTAATACATATTTTAAGAAAAAGAGGATAAATAAGTATACAAGATATGATGTAGGGCGTAATGACAGTAGTTTGTTGGACTATGTATTGGTAGATAAAAGACTGTTGAGTAGACTTCAGGATGTACATGTTTATAGAGGGCTACAGATATATCAGATCACTTTTTAGTTATAGCTACAGTGGGAGTAAAAGGTAGATGGGATACAAGGAAAATAGAATCAGTAAGTAAAAGAGAGGTGAAGGTTTATAAACTAAAAGAGGAGGCAGTTAGGGTAAGATATAAACAACTATTGGAGGATAGATGGGCTAGTGAGAGTGTAGGCAATGGGGTCGAAAATGTATGGGGTAGATTTAAAATGTAGTGTTAGAGTGTTCAGCAGAAGTTTGTGGTTACAGGCGAGTGGGTGCAGGAGGGAAGAGGAGCGATTGGTGGAATGATGATGTAAAGAGAGTAGAAAGGGGAGAAAAAGTTAGCATATGAGAGGTTTTTACAAAGTAGAAGTGATGCAAGGAGGGAAGAGTATATGGAGAGAAAAGAGAGGTTAAAAGAGTGGTGAAGCAATGAAAAAAGAGAGCAGATGAGAGAGTGGGTGAGATGTTATCAGCAAATTTTGTTGAAAATAAGAAAAGTTTTGGAATGAGATTAATAAGTTGAGGAAGCCTAGAGAACAAATGGATTTGACAGTTAAAAATAGGAGAGGAGAGTTATTAAATGGAGAGTTAGAGGTATCGGGAAGATGGAGAGAATATTTTGAGGATTTGTTAAATGTTGATGAAGACAGGGAAGCTGTGATTTCGTGTGTAGGGCAAGGAGGAATAACATCTTGTAGGAGTGTGGAAGAGCCAGTTGTGGGTGTAGGGAAGTTCGTGAGGCAGTGGGTAGAATGAAAGGGGTAAGGCAGCTGGGATTGATGGGATAAAGATAGAAATGTTAAAAGCAGGTGGGGATATAATTTTGGAGTGGTTGGTGCTATTATTTAATAAATGTATGGAAGAGGGTAAGGTACCTAGGGATTGGCAGAGAGCGTGTATTGTTCCTTTGTATAAAGGCAAAGGGGACAAAAGAGAGTGCAAAAATTATAGGGGAATAAGTCTGTTGAGTGTACCTGGTAAAGTGTATGGTAGAGTTATTATTGAAAGAATTAAGAGTAAAACAGAAAGCAGGATAGCAGATGAACAAGGGGCTTTAGGAAAGGTAGGGGTGTGTAGACCAAGTGTTTACAGTGAAACATATAGGTGAACAGTATTTGGATAAGGGTAAAGATGTTTTGTGGCATTTATGGATTTGGAAAAGGCGTATGATAGGGTAGATAGGGGGCAATGTGGCAGATGTTGCAGGTGTATGGAATAGGAGGAAGGTTACTGAAAGCAGTGAAGAGTTTTTATGAGGATAGTGAGGCTCAGGTTAGAGTGTGTAGGAGGGAAGGGACTATTTCCCAGTAAAAGTGGGCCTTAGACAAGGATGTGTGATGTCACCGTGGTTGTTCAATATATTTATAGATGGGGTTGTAAGAGAAGTGAATGCGAGGGTCTTGGCAAGAGGTGTTGGGCTAAAAGATAAAGAAGCAAATACAAAGTGGGAGTTGTCACAGTTGCTTTTTGCTGATGACACTGTGCTTTGGGAGATTCTGAAGAGAAGCTGCAGAGGTTGGTGGATGAATTTGGTAGGGTGTGTAAAAAAAGAAAATTGAAAGTGAATATAGGAAAGAGTAAGGTGATGAGGATAACAAAAAGAATAGGTGACGAAAGATTGGATATCAGATTGGAGGGAGAGAGTATGGAGGAGGTGAATGTATTCAGATATTTGGGAGTGGACATGTCGGCGGATGGGTCTATGAAGGATGAGGTGAATCATAGAATTGATGAGGGGAAAAGGGTGAGTGGAGCACTTGGAGTCTGTGGAGACAAAGAACCTTGTCCATGGAAGTAAAGAGGGAATGTATGAGAGTATAGTTATACCAACGCTCTTATATGGGTGTGAAGCATGGGTGATGAATGTTGCAACGAGGAGAAGGCTGGAGGCAGTGGAGATGTCATGTCTGAGGTCAATGTGTGGTGTGAATATAATGCAGAGAATTCGGAGTTTGGAAATTAGGAGGAGGTGCGGATTACCAAAACGATTGTTCAGAGAGCTGAGGAGGGGTTGTTGAGGTGGTTTGGACATGTAGAGAGAATGGAACGAGACAGAGTGACTTCGAGAGTGTATAAATCTGTAGTGGAGGGAAGGCGGGGTAGGGGTCGGCCTAGGAAAGGTTGGAGGGAGGGGTAAAGGAAGTTTTGTGTGCGAGGGGCTTGGACTTCCAGCAAGCATGTGTAGCGTATTTGATAGGAGTGAATGGAGGCATATGGTTTTTAATACTTGACGTGCTGTTGGAGGTGTGAGCAAAGTAACATTTATGAAGGGATTCAGGAAACCGGCAGGCCGGACTTGAGTTCTGGAGATGGGAAGTACAGTGCCGGCACTCTGAAGGAGGGGTGTTAATGTTGCAGTTTTATAACTGTAGTGTAAAGCACCCTTCTGGCAAGACAGTGATGGAGTGAATGATGATGAAAGTTTTTCTTTTCGGGCCACCCTGCCTTGGTGGGAATCGGCCGATGTGTTAATAAATAAATAAAATATATATATATATATATATATATATATATATATTATACACACACGTCTAGGTTTTTCTTCTTTTTTTCTTAATCATTCTTGTTCTTTATTTCGTCTATTCTCCATGGGCGCGTAGAAAAAAGAATCTTTCCTCCGTAAGCTATGCGTGTCGTATGAGGAGACTAAAATGCCGGGAGCAATGGGCTAGTAACCTCCTCTTCTGTAGAAAATACTAAAAAGAGAATAAAAGATTTATATTATCAAATTGAAGGGAATATCGGACGTTATATATATATATATATATATATATATATATATATATATATATATATATATATATATATATATATATATATATATATCCTAGGTAGTAGGTTGGTAGACAGCAGTCGCCCAGGGAGGTACTACCGTCCTGCCAAGCGAGTGTAAAACCAAAGCCTGTAATTGTTTTACATGATGGTAGGATTGCTGGTGTCTTTTTCTGTCTCATAAACATGCAAGATTTCAGGTACGTCTTGCTATATATATATATATATATATATATATATATATATATATATATATATATATATATATATATATATATATATTATATATATATTATATATATAATATATATATATATATATAATATATATATATATATATATATTATATATATATAATATATATATATATATATATATTATATATAATATATATATATATATATATATATATATATATATATATATATATATACGTATATCATATCATTTCATAACAATATTCCAACTCTGGCTGCTGTTAGTGTCAAACATTTATGTACTGATGTATATAACCAGGATGATTTTTAAATTACGCTTATAAGTAAAAAAAAATGTTGTATATAACATTTCCTTTTTTATAATACACAACAAAAGCGTTCACCATTATGATCTTAGGAATCAATATCAAATTTGCCAGGTAAACTCTTTAGCTATGTTAAATCAAGTTGTCAGCCTAGACGTGACCTTTGGACAAGAAACCCAACAGAAAATAGTAAGAAATACGAGGACACACTAAATACTTTTAAAGTTGTTTTTTACTTTTATCCCCAAATTTTGTGATGTAAAAATGGTGTGCTCAGCTTAATTATTTACCATTAAAAGATCATACTGCACGCATGTTAATATTAGCTTAATAAAAACATTATCTACCTTATAGCTAAAGCAAAATGAAGCCCTCAAAAATATTCCAGGTGAGAAAAATACTTCCTTATCAAATATTTAAAGGCAGCTTATTATTCGCAATGTCATATATGAAACTAATACAATACTTGGTATTAAGATGCTGGTGAAGGAACCAGATAGTGTCACCATAAATAAATCCAAGTAGACATAAAACCATGCAGTCATATTCAATCCCTTAAGTCATATGAACAAAAGACAACAAGAGCACGTTAACCACCTCTCTCCATCAGAGATTTATGCATTTGATAAAATTATTGAAATAATTCCCTAAAAAAATTCATACGACTATTTCTTGGCTTAAATGAAGTACATGACAGCTTTAGCCAGTACACCTCAGTCAGCTATCTGAATTCATTCCGAACCTCATAACAGAGAAACCTTTCTATTAACTGGTATTAACTAAATATTAAAAATTATATCCAATGACGGATCTAAATACGCACTCACTGGCAGGGCAGCATCTACTCATGAATATAGAACCTCCTTCACATTATTATTATTATGATAGTGATGGGTAAACGCTTTGCCCGTAGGGGTCATTCAGTTCTCCACTTTTGATTAAGAGTAACAAGTAAGTGTTTTCCATCAACAGCACCGGACTTTAATTTTTAAGTTCTCACTTAAAGCAATGCTCTCTCACATGATTAACCTACTCAGTGAAGAGGCTAAGTATTAATCTATAATCTTCGTGGATTCCATCTCACAAAGGCGTGTTCTTATATGATAAGGGTGATAAATTAACCAGAACAGTTGTTTGATGTAAGTCTCATAGTGTTTCCTTTGGTTTGTTTCACACTTTATAATTATCAAGAGACTGGCATATATCTGGTGGTCTGATATATACACAGATGATCAAACTAAATTTACAATGTGGTCAGCCTCATGGTTAATATCTTGAACACGATGTACCTTATTGTCCAGTCATTAAAGAATACACAGATACGTATATATACACATGCATATATGATGCTAGGTCTCTTATTAATGAAAATAAGATACCTGAAATTCTGAGCAAATATTCTAAATTTTCTTTTAATAGTTTAAAGAATAACCTGATATATACATTTATTTAAATGTACTTCTGTTAATCGTTCTTTTTAGTTTAGTTGCTATTAGTTCGTGTATTTACGTTCATGGGATGTGGAATGGAAATAGCTCGATAAATATTTAAAGTTTATTTGGCTCAGATAACTAATAAATCTTTCTCTAATGTATATACGAAAATATATATTACGAAAAAAAATGCAAGAGTACTGCATTATATTCAAAATTATTTAATACAGAAAATGTATTCAACTATTTGTAGTTACAAGAATATTATTTCTGCGCGTAGTGGCACGTCTTGTGTATTTGCATAAAAGTTTTCCAGAACTGAAATATACACAACATCTTGTCAACACCACCATTAATTAACGTCATTCCTGATGTCACACAATGTTTCTTGTGTTAACTGAAAGTATGATCTCGTTCTTCCAACACAGGAATAAAAAATCTTGTTTTATCGTATCCTTTTATTCTAGCAGTTTTCTTATCACTTCTCATTCACGTCTTCAAGGAGGTCACTGCCAGTATTCAGTCTTTCTTACCAACTGTTATCTTAACTGGCGGATCTACCTGTACGTCATAGATTTTTTTTCTTAAATGATTTTAGTCGCTATAACAATAACACATTTGCATATTCATACTTTGCTTTAACATAAGTTGTAAACAGTTTTGGCAGCATTTCACCTCTGTAACTTAAGGTCATTTTAAAGTTTACAAGTTGAGTATAAGAACTGACTTCTGCACCTAAGTGACCTACCAGTGACAATTTTACGCTCATTCCAAGTTCGTTCACTGGTAATTTCCCATCTTGGAACTGTTTACATCTTTCGAACACAAAATAATTTACATTTTTCTAAAACAAACAAACACACAAACACATACACACCTCATGACCTTAGGTAGTCTGCTTGAGTGCAAGACATGTTTCTCCTATCGCCTGGCACACCAGTGAGCTACAAGCATGGTCTCCAGCTATTTCGTTCTCCTTCTGTATGTTCTGGCCTCGCCAGCGATACATAGTATACTTAATGTACCTTTCAGAAACAAATGTATATACAAAGGAATATCGCAGCCAGCAGGATTCGAATCCAAGATGGCAAGTGACCACAAGTGTGGCTTAGCTCTCAACCTGACGCCCTAAACAACTCAGCCTCAGCTGCAGGGAATCTGTAGAGTTGTGTACTATATTATATACCGGAATAATGTAAAATTATCTGCGCATTCATAAAAGATGGAGAAGGGGTGGGGGAGTTTAGGAGAAAAATACAAACTTTTTCCTTGAAGCCTTTTGTTTCTACTCCGAGGTTCTGGGTACCCAAAGTTTGCACTCGAGGTGCAGTGTGTGCGTGTGCTCACCTAATTGTGGTTGCAGGGGTCGATTCATAGCTCCTGGCCCCGCCTCTTCACTGGTCGCTACTAGGTCACTCTCTCCCTGCTCAATAAGCTTTATTATACCTCTTATTAAAGCTATGCATGGTACCTGCCTCCACTGCATCACTTTCCGGACTGTCCCACTTCCTGACAACTCTGAAGAAATACTTCCTAACATCCCTGTGACTTATCTGAGTCTTCAACTTCCACAATTGATTGGAAGTTGAAACTTACATGAGCCACAGGGATGTGATTATATATATATATATATATATATATATATATATATATATATATATATATATATATACCTCATCAAGGGTATGGTTACCCATAAAAAGGAAACCACATTCACCATCATTCATTCAATGGCTGTCTTGCTTGTCCGTAGTGAAAGACAACAGTTCAGACGATCATCCGATTGCTAGCACACACAGCTCACACACTGAGGTCCGTGGCTCGATATCCGGTACGGGGAACTTTAAGACATCTGCTGTCACTGTTCATCCATCAGTAAAATGGGTACCTGGGTATTAGTCGACTGGTGTGGGTCGCATCGTGGGTATAAAACTGACCTAATTTACCCAAAATGCTTTGCATAACAAGGGGCTTTCTATATAGTAATATCTCACTGATGTCAGTTAGGCCTGTATACCTTGTATATGTACTTGTAGAAATAGATTATCAACATCCTCATCCCCACTTAAGTGCAGACACTGATTTCAACCTCTAGGACTCTAGCCCAATTAATTGGTTTCCCCCGAATCCCTTGATAAATGTTAACTCAATCCAACAGAACATCAAACCATAAAATCCACTTTTCTCTATCTGACCTAACACGCTCACAAGCCTTTGGTAACCCCACACCGCCTTTTAATTTCTACACTCCTAATTCTCGTCATAATATTGTCATAATATTCACGTCACACATCGCTCTCTAACATTAAATCTCAGCTGTCTGTAGCTTCATCGCTGACAAGTTAAAAACCTGTGCCTCACCAGTATGAAAGTGCTGGCAACACACACTGGTAAATTCGGTTTTTTTTTACCTCTATCAACAACTTTCCACAGATGCCTCAATAAAGCACCCACCTTACAGCTCGCCTATTCTAGGGTTAACTTTCATAAACCCATCTAAATATATTCACTTCCTCCCTTCTCCGACCCATTTGATACGGCGAACAATATCTAAACTTTCCTGTTAGAAAACAGCAATGTTATGGTTAGTATGTTTATATTTAATTTTCTGTTTTTACACACACACACACACACACACTAATGCATCCACAGAATAAAGTGTTTTTTAAGCAAATTTAATACAGCGACAAGCCAAGAATCGAACCGGGACATTTAGCCCGGCTCCTGGGAACCAAGGTAACTTCCCGACGCCTGGTCAAGTGGTTTAAGGCGTCAGAAGGTTAGCTTAGTTCCCAGGAGCCGGTTTAAATTTACCTGGGTTTGATTCCCGGCTGGTCGCAGTGGGATAAAGGCAGGTTGGTTGGTTGAAAAAAAAAAAATGCTTGAGTGACATCACAATAAATGGGCCAGAGAGCCAAGCGTTCAAACATTTCTTTTCATCTGATTCGACCACTTTTATTTAAACTCTTTCAAACATAACATTAAAACCAATTCATATAGGGTAATATTACTTTTTTTAATTAAAAGAGACCTGTATCACACAATAATTCTCTGTGCATCATTTGTTGCGATGATAAAAGAGGGGACACACTTTACCAGAGCAAACACTATTTTGTGACCACTTAACTTTTTACGAGTTCTCTTCTCGTATTTTTGATAATGGTGAAAGCCCTATTTTATTTT
>WNWK01002616.1:0-201931 GCA_009830355.1 Cherax destructor | reverse complement strand
AGTTTAATATAGATAAATGCAAAGTTCTAAATATTGGACAGGACAATAACCATGCCACATATAAACTAAATAATGTAGATCTTAATACTACTGATTGCGAAAAGGATTTAGGAGTTCTGGTTAGCAGTAATCTAAAACCAAGACAGCAGTGCATAAGTGTTCGCAATAAAGCGAACAGAATCCTTGGCTTCATATCAAGAAGCATAAATAATAGGAGTCCTCAGGTTGTTCTTCAACTCTATATATCCTTGGTTAGGCCTCATCTAGATTATGCTGCACAGTTTTGGTCACCGTATTACAGAATGGATATAAATGCTCTGGAAAACGTACAAAGGAGGATGACTAAGTTGATTCCATGTATCAGAAATCTTCCCTATGAGGATAGACTTAGGGCCCTGAATCTGCACTCTCTAGAAAGACGTAGAATTAGGGGGGATATGATTGAGGTGTATAAATGGAAAACAGGAATAAATAAAGGTGATGTAAATAGCGTGCTAAAAATATCTAGTATTGACAGGACTCGCAGCAATGGCTTTAAGTTGGATAAATTCAGATTCAGGAAGGATATAGGAAAGCATTGGTTTGGTAATAGAGTTGTCGATGAGTGGAACAAACTCCCGAGTACAGTTATAGAGGCTAAAACGTTGTGTAGTTTTAAAAATAGGCTAGATAAATATATGAGTGGGTGCGGGTGGGTGTGAGTTGGACCTGACTAGTTTGTGCTACTAGGTCAGATGCCGTGCTCCTTCCTTAAGTGGATGTAACCTGACCTGGCTGGGTCGGGGCATTGGCTTAAGCCGGTGGGAGACTTGGACCTGCCTCGCATGGGCCAGTAGGCCTGCTGCAGTGTTCCTTCTTTCTTATGTTCTTCTTATAAAGACTCTTGGGTTATCCTGGGTAATCTATACATATGCTGCTATGTGTGATAATTTATGTAACTGCATTTATGTGTACCTCTACTTGAATGAACTTACTAAAGAAATATTTCCTTTAATACATGTCCTGAACTGTACACACAGTGTTCTTTTCCAGTTTTGATGATATCACCCAGGTACAGCATGGGCTTCAGGGGCTGCAGCCCAGGGACCTCAGGGGCTGCATTATTATTATAATCAAATAGAAGCGCTAAACCACAGGGGTTATACAGTCAGGGACTGCAGCCCAGGGACCTCAGGGGCTGCATTATTATTATAATCAAATAGAAGCGCTAAACCACAGGGGTTATACAGTCAGGGGCTGCAGCCCAGGGACCTCCGCCGGCTGAAGGGCCTCAGAGATTAAGTTTATTCAGGTATATACAAATAGTTACATAGATTATCATACATAGCAGCATGTGTGCTCTTAACTTACAATTTACTCATTTTTTGGAGAATTCGTTTCCAAGAAATTACGCAAAGCAAAAATGTTTCAATTTTAATTGTGGTCAGCCTTAATATTTCTTTAACCTTCTTTCCCTCGGAAAATATGACTGGCCTGACTACCTGTAGCCCAGAGTCAACAAAATCTTAATCTGGCTCTGGTATCACCATACCACATGAACAACCAAGATTGTTGGGATTATTGAAATTATTTATAGGTGCTGGATTGCAATGCTGTTGTAATTTGCTATAAAGAATCGGAAGTGAGCATGAAGGCGTTAGTAGACAGCTGCTGCCCTCGTGGCCACCATCATCTACACTCACATTATACTACTATTTACTTACTATATACACTCTTAATACTACGAATACACACGCGGCAGATAGTTAATACCTTTCTAGTGCACAACTACTCATTTTCCTTTCATATAACTAGGAAAAACTATAAAAAAACGAGAGTGAGAGGAGCCGCGTATCTTACCATGATGCCTCACACTGCTGGAAAGACCTGGTGTTGCTGCTGCTGCTGCTGCCTAAGATGGCGACCAGCCTCCTCCACAGTTGCCACATCTTATATACACCAAGGATATATGAAGATATATTGTTTTACTACTCTTCTATATAAATTTATCTCAGTTATATGAGTTTTTACAAGAGGCGAATTCATTACAGATCATGACTGTCTTTGATTTTTAAATGAATTAACGCAACTCAAATTAAGTTGCGGCATATATGTTTAAAGCGGGGTTATACAAACGATGAAATAACTTACAATAACATGCATTTTAATTAAAATACAATAAAGGATAAAATAAACTCATAAAAATAAACAGTTTTCTTTATAATGTAATTTTCTGCAACATAACAAGCAATAAAGCTAGTGTATTCAAAAAATCGTTAACATAAGCCATTAGTTCACATTTCTCGTGTTGTCTTTATATAGACTTAATACTAGTGTTGCTATTTTGAGGGAATTTATTTCAAATTTCTGGGAGAAATGACCTCACATGGAAACTTTTGTACAAAGACATTTATACCATAAAATCTGAGATTTCACTGTGGGAATTTAACTTCGTGTTGGATTCCGTATGAAACTCATATCTTAGTATCTTGATTATGCACCCTGTACCCATGGTACCGTAGACGGTAGTCAAAAGTTTATAGACATGTTTTTTTGTGTGTGAATATTCCATGGAAATATTCACATAGCGACACATATTTGTTGTTAAGCAAATAGTGAAATAATGATATAATGCAATGCACAGCATATTAGGGGCTTTTGGCATGTACATCTCATTAATAACTGTTTCTTGTCTACCATGTATCATTGTACCATGTCTCAATAAAGTATTATTATTATTATTATTATTATTATTATTATTATTATTATTATTATTATTATTATTATTAGTGGACTGGTGTGGGTCGCATCCTCGGACAAAAGTGACCTACTTCGCCTGAAATGCTCGGAATAACAATCGGCTTTCTATATAGTAGTATGTCATTGATGTCACTATGCCTGTATACCTTGTACCTGTACTTGTAGTAATAAAGATATTATTACATTATATGGTAAACATATGAAACAGTTTTCATACACTTACTGGCATTCATCAGTAAGTGACGTAGATATGGTCTTACATTATATAAAAATATATTAATTATCCCATATAATTAAAGTAATAAATGTTTCTCTGAGTACACTTTTATAATATTAGTAATGAACAGTAATCTGAAAAAAGTAACACATTTTTCACAGGTTCACTATTAGCCAACCGCTTCAAATCTGCTGTTAAAAGCACCTCCTTACCTTAATGTGATCTCCAGAGCAATATATTATGTCAAAAGAAATCCTGTTCTTGTTCCAGCTTTCCTTCAACTCCCATATATCATTACATAGGCACATATACTCTCTCATCACCTTCAGTAGTGCAGTTCAAGTAGCTAGTGTCGCTCTCCCCACTAATCTTGACAATTATATCTTCTTATTGGCATGTATTTTTAATTAACTGAATAGAAAACAAACAAAAAAACAGACTTTATTTATTTCTGCAGTACTTACCTAATTGTGGTTGCAGGGGTTGAGACTTAGCTCCTTGCCCCGCCTCTTCACTGACCGCTACTAGGTCCTCTCTCTCCCTGCTCCATGAGCTTTATCATACCTCGTCTTAAAGCTATGTATGGTTCCTGCCTCAACTACATCACTTGTCAGACTATTCCACTTCCTGACAACTCTATGACTGAAGAAATACTTCCTAACATCCCTTTGACTCGTCTGAGTTTTCAACTTGCAATTGTGACCCCTTGTTTCTGTGTCCCCTCTCTGGAACATCCTGTCTCTGTCCACCTTATCTATTCCACGCAGTATTTTGTATGTCGTTATCATGTCTTCCCTAACCCTCCTGTCCTCCAGTGTCGTCAGGCCGATTTCTCTTAACCTTTCTTCATAGGACATTTCCCTTAGCTCCGGAACTAACCTTGTTGCAAACCTTTGCACTTTCTCTAATTTCTTGACGTGTTTGACCAGGTGTGGGTTCCAAGCTGGTGCTGCATACTCCAATATGGGCATGACGTACACAGTGTACAGTGCCTTGAACGATTCCTTACTAAAGTATCGGAACACTATTCTCATGTTTGCCAGGCGCCCACATGCTGCACCAGTTATCTGGTTGATGTGTGCTTCCGGAGATGTGCTCGGTGTTATACTCACCCCAAGATCTTTCTCCTTGAGTGATATTAGGGAAATGGACTCCTACGATTAATGAACTGTAATGAAGCTACTTAGCTTATTGATGCATCCACGACTTCGCAGCCGTCCCCGACGTCGTTATAGCTGGTGCATACGTCCATCCCCTTGGGCTGTCAAATTTAATGGTTATTAGTGTAAAAATAATTGCCCCAGAGGAGCGTATTCCAAGTCTTCAGTCATTGAATAAAGACTAAATATGACTTACTTCTTTTAGGCTGATCACCCGTGTGTCACCGGGTGAATGATAAATCTGCCTAGATCATGCATGTATTCCTAACTGCGAAGCTGGTTAACATCTAATGTCTGAGCAGACTTACCTGGGTATTTGTGTCGGACCCTTAATTCACACCCGGAGAACGCTGTCTTGATTGTAGTGCGTCGCTGAAGAGTCACAGTCTTGTTCTATGACGTACACTCGCGATTGTCTCTCTACGTTCTTCAATACTTAGTCTTTTTGCAGTAGTTACTAACAGAAGCTGTGCACACTTCTCTGTAATGTACCGCTATTTTATGATTATCACTAAACGCGCTGGAACAGAGTTCTTATCCAATTTCCCGGCGTTAGTGGAGATTGAATAAGAGATCGGATGCGCACGATAAAAGTTCCTTTGTTAGGTCAAAGCCCGCCACACAGCTCCTGTCCCTGTCGTTGGTTAGATCAATCTGACGCCCTCCAGCGCCCCTAGCCTCAGTCGAGCACGGTATCGCTGACCTAAGCTCAAATCACCACTTTCTAAACACTGCAACAGGTTGCAATTCAAATGCTTGTGTTCTTCATATTTAGATCACTAGAGCACATGATTGTATAGTCAAGTGTATAAATTGATACAGCAGTTTTCTTTAACTTTCCTGCTACGGCAAAGAGTCACATTTATCTCAAATGTTTATCTCTCAGATACACTCGTTGCAACACTGGTCAGCCATACGTGACTTACTGGCTTCATGGGTCGGTTCATCTGTTACCAATTAAGTTGTTGACCAGGAAGCCAGATGCCGTCTGGCCCTTTTCTAAGGGCTGGGCCCCTGAAAGGGCAGAAAGGGCTGATTACCCCCCTCTCTTGGAGAATTTTCTCCACAAGTGAGGTTTGCAGTCTTTGGCCACCTAGCCTATACTCTGTCTGCGTTCTTCTTTGCCCTTCCCCGATCTTCATGACTTTGCATTTAGCGGGGTTAAATTCGAGAAGCCAGTTGCTGGACCACGTGTCCAGCCTGTCCAGGTCTCTTTGTAGTCCTGCCTGATCCTCATCTGATTTAATTCTCCTCATTAGCCTCACATCATCTGCGAACAGGGACACTTCTGAGTCTATCCCTTCCATCATGTCATTCACGTATACCAAAAATAGCACTGCTCCTAGGACTGACCCTTGTGGGACACCGCTCGTCACAGGCGCCCACTGTGATACCTCATCACGTACAATGACTTGTTGCCTCCCTGTCAGGTATTCTCTGATCCATTGCAGTGTGTGCTCGTGTGTGTATACTCACCTAGTTGTGGCTTCAGGGGTCGAGTCACAGCTCCTGGCCCCGTCTCTTGACTGGCCACTACTGGGTTACTCTTCCTGCTCCATGACCCCTTGTTTCTGTGTCCTGTGTGTGTGTGTGTGTGTGTGTGTGTAAGACCCAATTAACACTCAGTTGTGTGGTAGTTAAGATACATAGGCAACACTTAGGTACATATCTTTATTCCGAAAAGTTTCGCCTACACAGTAGGCTTCTTCAGTCGAGTACAGAAGCAGTTACAATAAAAGAAGATATACTAGAAATAAGGTAAACTGAGTTATTTACATAAATATTAAAGAGAGGATCAGATCACAGTAATAGGTACATGTATGAATATGAAATGGTATACAAGGTGACTTATAGTATTTGGGCTAAGTTCTACCAAAGATGCAATCATTTTCTGGGCCTTCAATTTATTGCATGTCGTGTCCAGAAATATTAAAATTTAGATTAGTAATTGTATTTTGCCAACATTCGTAAGAACTTAAATTAACGTTATACAAGTTGATTCACTAAAACTTTCAAAATATTGCTTGCAAAAAATCCAGTAGTAGTTATAAGTTTATTTTTGGACTGCCCGAAATGCTCTGCATAATCGGGGGTTTTCTATAAAGTATGTCAAAAAATGTTTTCTTTTTCTGGATCAATGAAAACCATACTTTGTAGAAATAATTTTTTTTCACATTTCATATAATTTTATATTAGTTTCTCTTAAGAGAAAGAAAATACGTTTTCTTTTATTTTTAACTATAAGTTTTCATTTATTTTGAGAGTTAACTTATATATAATATTTCAATTTACTACAAGTACATGTGCATGGTATATAGGCCTAGCCGACATCAATGACTTACTACTATATAGAAAGCCGCTTGTTATGCAGAGCATTTCCCGCAAATTAAGAAATTAAAATCTCATCGGAGTACAAAACAAATTCCAACCACACAATAGAGCGAAAAATTAATGTCAAAGACCTGGGAGTGATCATGACAGAGGATCTCACCTTCAAGGACCATAACACCGTAGCAATCGAATCTGCTAGAAAAAATGACATGATGGATAATGAGAACCTTCAAAACCAGGGATACCAAGCCCATGTTGACACTTTTCAGGTCGCTTGTTCTATCTAGGCTGGAATATTGCTGCACACTAACTGCACCTTTCAAGGCAGGTGAAATTGCTGACCTAGAAAATGTGCAGAGAACCTTCACGGCACGCATAACTGCGATAAACCAAAGTTCCTAAACCTGTACTCCCTAGAACGCAGGCGGGAGAGATACATTATTATATACACGTGGAAAATTCTCGAGGGATTAGTACCAAACTTGCACACGAGAATCACTCCCTACGAAAGCAAAAGACTCGGCAGGCGATGTAACATCCCCCATTGAAAAGCAGGGGTGCCACTAGCACGTTGAGACACAACACAATAAGTGTCAGGGGCCCAAGACTGTTCAACTGCCTCCCAGCATACATCAGGAGGATTACCAACAAACCCCTGGCTGTCTTCAAGCAGGCACTGGACAGGCACCTAAAGTCGGTACCTGACCAGCCAGGCTGTGGTTCGTACGTTGGACTGCGTGCAGCCAGCAGTAACTGCCTGGTGATCAGGCTCTGATCCAACATGAGGCCTGGTCACAGACCCGGCCGCAGGGGCGTTGACCCCTGGAACTCTCTCCATGTATAAGAGTTAGACATGGGTCCTGCGATCCTCAGCATGTAGACACTGTGCCTGGTAGATACTGTGCAGGTAGACACTGTTCCCTATCATGCTTGGATCAAAGGGGATTCCCAGATATTTCACTGAAGATAATGAAGTTATGGGTTCCCCATTAAATTGGACATTAAAATTACTTACCCTTTTCATTTTATTTTTCGTGTCAAAAAATATGGCTTCCGTTTTCCAGAGATGTAACGATAGCTTGTTGTCTACTAATCATTTGCTGTAGGACCTTAGTTCTAATGATAGTGCATTAGATATATCTTGTGGATCTTTACCTAAGATTAACAGAGCACTGTCGTCTGAATAAGACGAATAGTAAGGGACCCAGAATACTACCTTGGCGAACCCCACATGTTATCGGCAGGGGTTCTGATTCTGTGAGGTTGATCTTGACAATTTGTTTCCTGGTACGTAGATAAATGGTTCAGAGAACCGACAAGTTTGTTGTCTACTAACACAGCAACATCTTGGGATCTTGATACAGGGAATTCTTCACTTGCCTAACCTATAGGCATGACCTACTTCACATATGGATTTGTCAAATGTGATATCACCTACGACTGCTTCACCTCACCTGTCTACAGTATATAAGCCATTTCGCACATATGCTGTGTTCTTTTCAAGATTGATGTACTGATTACATCGACTCAAGGCTGAGGAACTGATTACCTCAGACTCCTGATCTTCACCATTCTCCTTCGTTTAGGACTGATGAAGCCACTGTGTGGAGAAAACGTTTCCTCAATAAAGATGCCCAAGTGTTGCACATGTGCCTAATTTATCAATTTGTTTCCTGTTGAGATGAATATTAATAGGATACAAATGGTAAAGTTAAAAGATATGTCTACTACTTATACATGGGTCCGAATGTGAGGATTACCGTTTGAAACTGATGAGGTGGATTTATGTAGTACGTTTGGGAAGTATGGTGATAAACACGATGAAAAATTTGGAGTATGTATGTCAGTGTCAGCAATGGCAAGGCTCATTAGACGGGACAGGTGTGATTAATATGCTTTACGACATCCAATACCGTCGTACGTTAATATGACACAACCTGCACACACGTTTTAGTGGTATGAACCTTGGTATTAGATACCGACAAATAGGGTAAGAAAGACACGTGAGCAAACACGAGGACATTTATAATAATAATATCTTTATTTTACTAAAAGTACATGTACATGAAATACAGGCCTAGTTGACATCAGTGACATACTACTAAATAACAAAAAAGGCACAATACCGTGACTGGAACAATACACACACAACCCGCACATATAAAAAGAGAGGAGCTTACGACGACGTTTCGGCACGACTTGGACCATTTACAAAGTCACACCCCACTCTCTTGTACCCTCCCCCTGTCTGCCTGC
Source organism: Cherax destructor (assembly GCA_009830355.1). Classification (NCBI taxonomy): domain Eukaryota; kingdom Metazoa; phylum Arthropoda; class Malacostraca; order Decapoda; family Parastacidae; genus Cherax; species Cherax destructor. The sequence goes on along the minus strand of WNWK01002616.1, from coordinate 193,228 downwards.
CTATATATACTCCTTCCACCTGTTCTGTGTGTTAGTGTGACATACTACTATATAGAAAGTCCCTTGTTATGCTGAGCATTTCGGGCAGATTAGGTCAGTGTCCTAGGATGCGACTCACACCAGTCGACTAACACCCAGGTACCCATTTTACTGATGGGGAACATAGACAACTGGTGTAAAGAAACACGCCCAATGTTTCTGCCCTGGCTGGGAATCGAACCCAGGCCCTCGCCGTGTGAAGCGAGAGCTTTAGCCACCAGACCACGCACTTAAGAAACATTGGTGCAGCGCGTTAAGTAGATATTGTCTTAGCATAGAACTGTTACAGGAACATAATGTAAAAAAGTATAAGTGACCTAGATGTTATAAAATATAGAATACATGGTACCCAAATGGAAATAAGTCACTTTGTCTGACTTTTTTTTTGGGTTATCCTAGGTAATGTATGATAATTGTACTTATGTGTACCTGTGGCTGAATAAACTTACTTAATTACTTATTCTGTGAGTATTAAAGGCGGTGTTGCCATATACACTGATGCGACTTGACCGCTCTTGGTATACTGTGAAATTTATAAGTGGATGGTGGGCATAAACAAAGGCGATATAAATAAGAACCAGAAATAACGGTTTTAAATTAGATAAATTTAGATTTGGAAACGACGTAGGTAAGTACAGTTTTCAAACAGAATTGTCGATGCGTGGAACAATCTACCGAGTAAGGTAGCTTTGAAAAGAGATTGGACAAATATATGAGTGAAAAGGGCTGGGTTTGATTAGTACCTGAGGTACTGAAGCAAATTCTGGGGTAACTTTGGAAAAAAAGAAGTTGAACTCTGGTGGGTGGAAATGGGTGGTTTTGGATAGATATTGCCTTGTATGGACCAGTAGGCCTGCTGCAGTGTTCCTCCATTTTTATGTTCTTATATGCACACATATACATAATGCATACATACACAAAAGTATATATGTACATACGCACAAACATACATATACACGAATATATTTTGCTGCATTAGAGGCGGCTGAGCTTGTGAGATACGGGAAATACATCTCGTGAGATGTGAGATGACCTGCAGTTGATGACAAACAAATTATCATCGATAGATATAAGAATATGGATTAACAATCTGCACCATCACAATCCCACAATTTGTCGGTATTGTATACCATTTTCATATTCATCCCGCAATCCCGCAGCACCCCCCCCCCCCACTCTTCAAAGACCTAAACCTACTCACTGTCCAGAACATCCATACTTACTACTCTGCTATCTACATTTATAGAACCATTAATTCCAACTTTAACCCTAAGCTAAAACACTTTCTTGACAGTTGTGACAGGACCCATAGACATAATACCAGACATAAACATCTCTTTGACATTCCCAGTGTCCGACTAAATCTATACAAAAATTCAATGCGCATAAAAGGGCCTAAAATCTGGAACTCCCTGCCTGAAAACTCTAGAACTGCAGACACAACCTCCATTTTCAAAAGCACCGTTAAAAAACATCTTATCTCACTTACGCACCCAACCGGTAGTTAACCATACGAAAACTACTTTATCTTGCACATATCCACAGCAAAATACACTTATTGATATCTGTGATTCTCTTTAATTTGCACATTACTAACCACAGCAAAATACACTTATTGATATCTGTGATTCCCCTTAATTTGCACAGTTCTAACCAAAATTCTAATACAACTATTGCTCCATAATACGTAAGCTAGTCATAAGTTTGCCTAAGATACTCCAATATAGAAACTATATTATGCCAATATATCACCTTTATCATTAATATATAAACTAATTGCTAACTTTTTTATACTAATTGTTAAATTCTCAATGTTTAAATTCCAGTACCTAAATTTTGTAAACCTAACCTAACCTTACAATCTGTATATCCATTGTATAGCTATTGAGTAAGACCTATCATAAGACTGCCTGAAAAGCCTAGGCATACCTATTCATATTATTGGCCATCTTGTAATATCAACTTTAATGTATAACTATAAGTACCCCCCACCTTGTATTACATGAAATAAAGAATTTGAATTTGAATTTGAATTTGAATCTGGTGTTGACAATAATGTAATCATAAATCCGCTGGGCATTTCGCTTCCCCTCAGTGGTCTGTGCTCACACCTCATAAAATTCTCGTGTCCCCTCACCCAGACTTACATTTATGACTCACAGTAACTGTGAGAGTGGAGGACTTTACGTGACAGTGGGTAGGGTGGTGAGTGTGTGTAGTGGTGTGTATGGTGGTGAGGGGTATGATGTTAGAGTGTGGTGATGTGTAAATATGAGTATGAAAGTGGTGATGAGTGTAACTGTGAGTGCGAGAGTGGTGATGAGTGAGGACTATATAATTTATCAGTCCACAGCAGGATTTGAACCTGCACACTCTGTATCAAAGTACACAGTACTTTCGCCACTCAGCCAGATCCCAGATAATGACTGTAAATAATTTTGCCCCTTTGCGAATTGTTAAGAATTTATATACATGCATAAGATGACAGTAAAGAGGTGATATCACAATATGCAGAACAACCACTGTGAAAAATAGTGAACTTCCAAGCGATTTCATGGTTTCTCACATTTTCAAGGAACTGTAAAAATAAAAGATCAACAGAAGGCATATAAGGATGAGATTACACCACGCGGTCAACTTACAACGCCTGACCATTTATGATGATGTAGGTAGGTGGTCAAGGACCTGTCAGACACCTTATATTCTACCCAAGCTTTAAGATTTTAACATGTCGAATATATCTTAAATTCTTCCCAAATTTTATTAATTATAAATGAATCCAATTTGTATAATCCTAAAGCAATATTCATATTAATTTCAGAACTATTTTTTTTTCTGAAAATTGATTCTATTATATTTCTTTCAATCATGGATCTGCTTGATACAACTTTCTCAGCATTGTGAAAATCAGTTTCAAAATCAATCAAGGATAGCATTATACTGCATATGTGTTTATAAAACTTCCCCTCACTCCTTCAGTTGCTGCCTTGTAACTTTGCATTATACTGCATATGTGTTTATAAAACTTCCCCTCACTCCTTCAGTTGCTGCCTTGTAACTTTGCATAGCTCCTGATGACGCACTGAGAAGTGTGAAAGTACTTGAGCTAAAGATTTCCACCTCCCCCGTGGCTTGTCTTGCATAGTTAAGATCGCCTGTCTGCGATTGTTTGCATATATATATATATATATATATATGTCGTGCCGATTAGGTAAAACTGGTCAATTAGCAAGAACTCATCTAAAATTAAGTCCTTTCTAAAATTTTCTCTTATATGTTTAAAGATATATTTTTTTCAATTATGTTAATGTAAGAATTTATAATTTTGTACCAAGAGAAACTTTGAAAACCTACCTAACCTTATTACAACAAGCACAATTTAATTTAGCCTAACCCAACTAAATATATTTTAGATACGTTAACATTAATTTAATAATAAACAAACACAATGAAATATATTTTTTTCGTTATGTTCAGAATGATTTTGGCGAAATTATTGCATACACAAATTTTCACTTGTCTTATATGGCAAGGTGAGCGTTGCTATTTAAGCCAAAATAGCAAGTTTTACCTAATCGGCACGACATATATATATATATATATATATATATATATATATATATATATATATATATATATATATATATATATATATATATATATATATATATATATACGTATATATATATATATATGTCGTGCCGATTAGGTAAAACTTGCGATTTTGGCTTAAATAGTAACGCTCTTCTTGCCATATAAGACAAGCGGAAATTTGTGTATGCAACAATTTCGCAAAAATCATTATGAACCTAACGAAAAAAATATATTTCATTGTGTTTGTTTATTATTAAATTATTGTAAACTTATCTAAAATATATTTAGTTGGATTAGGCTAAATTAAATTGCGCTTGTTATAATAAGGTTAGGTAAGTTTTCTAAGATTTTTTTTGGTACAAAATTATTAGTTTTTACATTAACATAAATGAAAAAAATATAAGAGAAAATTTTAGAAAGGATTTAATTTTAAGTGAGTTCTTGCTAATTGACCAATTTTACCTATTCGGCACGATATATTACCTGGAGTTTATCTGGAGAGAATTCCAGGGGTCAACGCCCCCGCGGCCCGGTCTGTGACCAGGCCTCATGTTGGACCAGAGCCTGATCAACCAGGCTGTTACTGCTGGCCACACGCAGTCCAACGTACGAACCACAGCCTGGCTGGTCAGGTACCGACTTTAGGTGCCTGTCCAGTGCCTGCTTGAAGACAGCCAGGGGTTTGTTGGTATATATATATATATATATATATATATATATATATATATATATATATATATATATATATATATATATATATATATATATATATATATATATATATATATATATTAACCACGAATGAGTGGTATTGAATCAATAACAACACTGTGACTAGCCGAGGATTCGAACCCATGTCGTTTTGGCCTGACTCATGGTGAGCGAAAATCACACATGACGCTCTAACCCACAGGACCATGCAATCTTACAAGAATCAAGCACCCAGCAGAGCTAGGTGTTTTACCTTGATCCGATGATATACGGTGGTGTGGGTGCCTCTGAGCTAATTTCATTCTACTCCCTGTTTGGTGTACTAGCCTCCACGAGCAGCATTTTATATTATTGTAACCACGAACGACTGGTATTGAATCAATAACAACACTGTGACTAGCCGAGGATTCGAACCCATGTCGTTTTAGCCCGCCTCATGGATTGCGTGGTCTTGTGGGTTAGAGCATCATGTGTGATTTTCGCTCACCATGAGGCGGGCCAAAACGACATGTGTTCGAATCCTCGGCTAGTCGCAGTGTTGTTATTGATATATATATATATATCACAAACACTGATCTCTGGCCGACGGAGACTCGAACCTACGAACCTCATGACAAGGTACGCAGTGCTTTACCGACCGTACCACACTGGTCCAATACCTTGGCATCCAGCTTTCGCTAGACGTTATTCCAAGGCAGCCAGCTTTTTATTGGACCAGTGTGGTACGGTCGGTAAAGCACTGCGTACCTTGTCATGAGGTTCGTAGGTTCGAGTCTCCGTCGGCCAGAGATCAGTGTTTGTGAATATTTCGCCTGCTCTTGCGAATTCCTAGCATATATATATATATATATATATATATATATATATATATATATATATATATATATATATATATATATATAAAATAAACACACCCTGTTTCTCCCTCTTGTTTCATTGTTTATTAAACAATAGAACAAAAGCAAAACAAAGCGATGATATATACACGTTCCCTAGTGACCATTGTGTAGAAAATGTCTCCAGGTTTGTATATATTGTTGTTACAAGTGCCTGGGCGACGTCCTCGGGCGGCCTGCACCCAGCCTGGGGTCGTATGAGAGTTTGGGACTTGCTCACAATGGTGCTCTTAAATTTTTGAACTTGCCTTTTTTTTGCTGCACGCGAGAGACAGCAGAATTTATTTTTTTGGTAAAATTCCTTTCTTTGCCTCTTGTATCCTTTTATTAGTCTCTTGGAAGAGGTGGTAGTATTTATGCTGCCACGATGACAAGGGACACGAACTCTCCTTCCTCTTGTCCCATCTCTTGTTTCTTCCTTTTTTTTTTTTCCTTTACCTCTTAGGCTGTTGATTTATATTCTTGAACCAGAATCATCAGATTTCACGTAACATTTTTGTGCCTGTTTATTACATATCTTGTGTTCTATTCAAGCTGTTTTCCTTCTTATTTTTACTTTTCTGTTCCGGATGTACTTAGAGAAAGTTTACATAACACTCCTCGACATATTTGCAGAGCGTGATTACCTCTTTGTGTTTCCGTATTCTGTTAGAGGACGGTCGAGTCTCGGGTCCAATGCCTTGCTCCTAACCTACAGTTGTGTACAGATTAAGTAAATTTTCTGACTATCTCAAAATGTCTTAGTCTCTGGCTTAATTAATGTAACCATCCAGCTGTATACCTGGAGGGGTTTTTGGGGGGTCAACGCCCCCGTGGCCCGGTCTGTGACCAGGCCTCGGAACAATAATGATCCTTTCGTGGTGTTACCTTGCGACCCTCGTCAGTGCTACAACAGCTGTTGTTCTGCAAGTGTGCTTCGTGAGTGAATGTGATGGTTACATTTTAGCCACTCTTGAAACTTCGTATGGAAGCTTCTTCCATCACCTCCTCATCCAGATTACTCTTCTTTCTTATCACTTTGACACTGAAAAGGTATTTCCAAACACCTCGGTGGTTCATTTGCGGTTTTAATCTCCAGCTATATCCCCGTTCCATATTCCTTGCTTGTCAAACACTCCCTATCCCCTCTTTAGATTTATCTGGCACTTTCCGCATAATTTAGTCTCAACTCTGTGCATGTACATCAGTATAATTCTATGACCAAGACAGTACCCGTTAGGTTTTGTTTGTGTACAGGAAAGTTTGTCAATACAGTAAACAAAACAAACTTGGAATCGCTGGAATCTGCGCCATAAGCGAAGACTGACTCATCAGATTAAAATTTTCACCACTATTGTGGTTTACTGAACGCTAGGTTTAGTAAACCACAACAGTTGTTGTGGTTTACTGTTGTTGGCTGGCGTAAGTCCCATTTTGCTTGTTTTATTGTATAGATAGTGTTATTAATTTATGTTCAGCAGCTAAAGAATGCGTCATCCGACAGGCTTCAAAATATTAATGATGATACATTCTGTAACATGGATAATACACTGTAAGTTTAGTATGAGTTGGTGCAAATATTGAAATTGTTTAAAAACTTGGAACTGTTGAAATGAATTTAATAACTGGAGAATGCCTTTTATTATCGGCTTCAAACTTTCTCCTTTGCTGGGCTTTATTAAAAGAAAGTTTGGCACTCACTTTGAACTGTGTAAATTTCAATTGGCCTCTTTAATAAATAAATTGTTTCCAGTGTAATAATTAGAGAATGCCCCTTCTGATCGGCTTCAAACCCTATATGCTAGTGTATTTTAACAGGAAGTATTTTTGTATTAATTTGGGTTTGTATCTGGGCTAATTTACCCCTTTTTGTTATCCAATTTTATCAAATTGGAATTTTCTAAAAAATAAAAATAAAATATATTTTTTACAGGATTGTAATGAATTGTAAATACTATAATATAAATGAGAATTTTTTTTATGGCGTTTTTAAGTTTAATGAGAGAAAACTCACATTTACGGAAAATTTCTCAGCAAATGTTTCCCACTCTTTCTCTTTATTTGGATTTAAGTAAGGCTTTTGATAGAGTACCACATCAGAGATTGTTAAAGAAAGTGGCTGCTCATGGCATTGCGTAACACTCAGTAACGCCTTATTCGATGGGCTTCGAATTTTCAACGCTAGTGTACTGCGTGTAGGGTAAGATTAATGGGGCTTTACATGTATGGGTGCCCTGTGGTCAGTGTTACACAGGCCTGTGTGTGTGTTCATCTAAAATTCATGGGTTTCTTGAAATTATTTATCACCAACTTCTTGACCTCTTAGAAATGTTGAGTATTAGCTTTATGGTCTGCTAAGGGCGTTGAGCTGTAGCTCATGTGTCTGTAGAGGATTTTGAAGAACATACATCTACGAGGTTTCTGACGTGCCTTAAGGGTACAGAGAACTGAGGGTGTAGTAGAATTGATAGCAATAACATTAGTAGAAGTAGTAATGGTAAGAATAGTATTAGTACGAATAATACAAGTAATAGTATTACTATTTGTAACTGTAGTTGAAGTGATATCAGTAGTTGATGAAGCAGCAGCAACAGTAGAAAGTTATAGTAACAGTATTAGTATTTGCAGCAGTAGTAGAAATAGTAGCAGTAACAACTGTAGAAATGACAATGCTAACAGCAGTAAAAGTAACGGCAATAGCAATACTAAAGTACGTATCCAACATAGCTCATTTTATCCTCGTAGGAGCAAGACGGTTCTGAGCAGCGCCAGGATTCAACGAAGCACCACAACCCCCCTAGAACTCCTCCAGCAAAGAGGAGCATCGTGAGAGTCAGCAGCGGCAGCTATCACCTACAGGCTGCGTTTGACTCATGCCTTGATGAGGAAGTCGAACGTGTATATCTCATGCAAAGTCTCATTGCCCCGGCAAGAGGGAAACTGTGTTAGGGCATTATAAGCCAGTCTAGACTCGGTTCACGTGTCTTGGATGCTCAGCTGGGAAATTATTGACGTGGACACCTGGGAGGTTGCAGGCAGCGAGATGGTTATGTCGTGTTTCAGGGTGAGGTGTAAGTTAGCCTGGAGACGCGCGCCCCTCGCTGATATTAAGGCAGCTTCTCGGGGACCAATGTAAGGAAGAGCTAACGAATTTAGGTAATGTGTGTGCTTGCCTGTTTGTTCATTTTCTCTGTCTTTCTGTCTCTATGTTTGTCTCTGTCATTGTCTCTCTCTCTCTTGTTATTAGTTACAATTACTAATATTACTGAAGCAGTGTTTCTCGAGAATTTTAAATACCTCGCAGCACAATATTACAGAGTGAGAGGCTAGCAACGCAGGAGAACGTGCGTGAGAGGCTAGCAACGCAGGAGAACGTGCGTGAGAGGCTAGCAACGCAGGAGAACGTGCGTAAGAGGCTAGCAACGCAGGAGAACGTGCGTAAGAGGCTAGCAACGCAGGAGAACGTGCGTAAGAGGCTAGCAACGCAGGAGAACGTGCGTAATAATTTTTTTTTTTTTTTTAATAATTCATGTTAAGCGCTAAACCTATTTGGGTTATTCAGCGCAATACTTTGTGGAGGCTTGATCCTCCGTCTGCTGGGCGCGAGACAGACACGCTCTCTATTTGTACTCACCTATCCTTGCGTAAGAGGCTAGCAACGCAGGAGAACGTGCGTAAGAGGCTAGCAACGCAGGAGAACGTGCGTAAGAGGCTAGCAACGCAGGAGAACGTGCGTAAGAGGCTAGCAACGCAGGAGAACGTGCGTGAGAGGCTAGCAACGCAGGAGAACGTGCGTGAGAGGCTAGCAACGCAGGAGAACGTGCGTGAGAGGCTAGCAACGCAGGAGAACGTGCGTGAGAGGCTAGCAACGCAGGAGAACGTGCGTGAGAGGCTAGCAACGCAGGAGAACGTGCGTGAGAGGCTAGCAACGCAGGAGAACGTGGGTAGTTGGCGATAAGATTGAAGTTATTAATAATGTTTTTTGAGTGTCTTTACAAGTGCCCAGAGATACTGTCTTTCTTTTACACACTTGGGGACGAACGATACAGTAATGAGGAAGGTTAAAAAAGTCTTTGATTCAGAAGTAAATATTGCAAGGGGAAAAAAAAAAGAGATTAATAGTATCGGGTCATCCCCGCTCCCCCCCCACATCGTAGTCATAGTGTCAATAACTACTTGCTCATTAAAATTTAGGAAGTAAATGAGACAGTAAGATATATGTAACTCGCAACATTGCCAGTTAACCTCCAGGACAATTTCAGTATTAATGGAGGCTTGTGCTTGGGCGGCACTCTGCTCCTACACTACGCAGGTTGTGTAAGAATGTATTGTATTCTGAATGGTATACAACACCGACTGTGTAGAGAAGGAAGAAAAATGTGCAGCAGAAGGAATTATTATTGACGATACGTTACGCCTGCGCTGCTGAGTCTGATGTAACATGTTACTTACCAGTCACTGTAACATGTTACTCACCAGTCACTGTAACATGTTACTTACCAGTCACTGTAACATGTTACTCACCAGTCACTGTAACATGTTACTCACCAGTCACTGTAACATATTACTCACCAGTCACTGTAACATGTTACTCACCAGTCACTGTAACATGTTACTCAAAAGTCACTGTAACATGTTACTCACCAGTCACTAACATGTTACTTACCAGTCACTGTAACATGTTACTCACCAGTCACTGTAACATGTTACTCACCAGTCACTGTAACATGTTACTCACCAGTCACTGTAACATGTTACTCACCAGTCACTGTAACATGTTACTCACCAGTCACTGTAACATGTTACTCAACAGTCACTGTAACATGTTACTCACCAGTCACTGTAACATGTTACTCACCAGTCACTGTAACATGTTACTCACCAGTCACTAACATGTTACTCACCAGTCACTGTAACATGTTACTTACCAGTCACTGTAACATGTTACTCACCAGTCACTGTAACATGTTACTCACCAGTCACTGTAACATGTTACTCACCAGTCACTGTAACATGTTACTCACCAGTCACTGTAACATGTTACTCACCAGTCACTGTAACATGTTACTCACCAGTCACTGTAACATGTTACTTACCAGTCACTGTAACATGTTACTTACCAGTCACTGTAACATGTTACTCACCAGTCACTGTAACATGTTACTCACTAGTCACTGTAACATGTTACTCACCAGTCACTGTATAACATGTTACTCAACAGTCACTGTAACATGTTACTCAACAGTCACTGTAACATGTTACTCAGCAGTCACTGTAACATGTTACTCACTAGTCACTGTAACATGTTACTCACCAGTCACTGTAACATGTTACTCACCAGTCACTGTAACATGTTGCTCACCAGTCACTGTAACATGTTACTCACCAGTCACTGTATAACATGTTACTCACCAGTCACTGTAACATGTTACTCACCAGTCACTGTAACATGTTACTCACCAGTCACTGTAACATGTTACTCACCAGTCACTGTAACATGTTACTCACCAGTCACTGTAACATGTTATTCACCAGTCACTGTAACATGTTACTCACCAGTCACTGTAACATGTTACTCACCAGTCACTGTAACATGTTACTCACCAGTCACTGTAACATGTTACTCACCAGTCACTGTAACATGTTACTCACCAGTCACTGTAACATGTTACTCACCAGTCACTGTAACATGTTACTCACCAGTCACTGTAACATGTTACTCACAAGTCACTGTAACATGTTACTCACCAGTCACTGTAACATGTTACTCACTAGTCGCTGTAATATGTTACTCACCAGTCACTGTAACATGTTACTCAACAGTCACTGTAACATGTTACTCAGCAGTCACTGTAACATGTTACTCACCAGTCACTGTAACATGTTACTCACCAGTCACTGTAACATGTTACTCACTAGTCGCTGTAATATGTTACTCACCAGTCACTGTAACATGTTACTCAACAGTCACTGTAACATGTTACTCAGCAGTCACTGTAACATGTTACTCACCAGTCACTGTAACATGTTACTCACCAGTCACTGTAACATGTTACTCACCAGTCACTTGTTTTCTCTAGGCTGGAATACTGCTGTACTTTAACATCTACATTCAAGGCAGGTGAAATCACATATCCAGAGAATATACAGAGAGCCTTTACTGCACATATAAGTTCCTTCAAACACCTTAACTACTGGGAACGCTTGGAAGCACTTGACTTGTACTCACTGGAACGCAGGCGAGAGAGATACATCATAATCTACACCTGGAAGATCCTGGAGGGACTGGTCCCTAATCTGAACACAGAAGTCACTCCCTAAGAAAGCAAAAGACTTGGCAGGCGATGCAGCATATTCCCAATGAAAAGTAGGGGCGCCATTAATACACTAAAAGAAAATTCAATGAGTGTCAGGGGCCCAAGACTGTTCAACAGCCTCCCACCAGCCATAAGGAGAATTATCAATAGATCCCTGGTTGTCTTTAAGAGGGAGCTGAACAGATGCTTAAAGTCAGTGCCGGATCAGCCGGGCTGTGGTTCATATGTTGCACTACGTGCGGCCAGCAGTAACAGCTTAGTTGATCAGGCCCTGATCCACCGGGAGGCCTGGTCATGGACCGGACTGTGGGGGCGTTGATGCCCTCCAGGTAGTCACTGTATCATGTTACTCACGTGAACGTGTGTGCCTCATCGTACTGTATGGTTCTATGTACATTTGAGTGTATGTGGATTTATGTTCATTTGTATGTAAGTACTCAATGAATTGCGTTGACGAGGGGTCGAGACGTTGCTTTTGGTTTGGCCTCCTAGACGAGGACGGTGATGGCCATCACTGACTTCTGGCCTCCTGGCCTCTATAATAACTACTCTCGAGACTGGACATTGAGGTTACTTCCACCAAAGATTCATCCTAGTCATACCACTCGTCAACCATCCTGAAAATTAAGAAATACTTCCCTACATCAATTGCATTATCAACTTCAACCTGAATGCCCATGGTCCTGGTGTACTTAATTTAGTCTCTCCCTATCTTATCAATTTCTCTTAAAATTTTGTACATAGTAATAATGTTCCCCTTTGTCCATCTCTTAGGTAGTTAGGTTCTGTACAGTTATCCTCTCCTCATGATTTATTCCTGTCAGGTCTGGTACTAGCTTGATTGCAAACCTTTGGACGTTCCCGAGTTTCTTCACGTGGTTGATGAGGTGTAGGATCCATGCTGGGGCCGTGTACTCACTAATTGGCCTAACATATGTTGTAAATATTGCTAAAGAATTCTATTATAATGTTTCTGAATGTTATTCTGAGGTTAGGCAATCATGCATATGCTACTGCAGTTGTGCGGTTGAGGTGCAATTCTGGCTATGTGTTAGGTGTTATAGTTACCCCAGTCTTTTTCACTCTCTGATATTTGCAGCTTCTCTCCTCCCATGTACTCTGCGTCCGGTCTGTCCTCTTTTTCTCAAAAACGAATGACCTTAAGTTTGCTAGAGTTGAGCTCGAGACGTCACTTGTTTGACTCTCTGTAGGCTGTGTGTGTACTCACCTAGTTGTGGTTGCAGGGGTCGAGTCATAGCTCCTGGCCCCGCCTCTTCACTGGCCGCTACTGGGTCACTCTCCCTGCGCCATGAGCTTTGTCATACCTCTTCTTAAAGCTATGTATGGAGCCTGCCTCCACTACATCGCTTCCTAGACTATTCCACTTCCCGACCACTCTGTGACTGAAGAAATACTTCCTAACATCTCTGTGATTCATCTGAGTCTTCAACTTCCAACTGTGTCCCCTTGATGCTGTGTCCCATCTCTGGAACATTCTGTCTCTGTCCACTTTGTCAATTCCTCTCAGTATCTTATATGTTGTTATCATGTCCCCCCTATCTCTCCTGTCCTCTAGTGTCGTCAGGTCGATTTCCCTTAACCTCTCCTCGTAGGACATACCCCTTAGCTCCGGGACTAGTCTTGTTGCAAACATTTGCACTTTCTCTAGCTTCTTCACGTGCTTGGCTAGTGTGTGTGTGTGTGTGTGTGTGTGTGTGTGTGTGTGTGTGTGTGTGTGTGTGTGTGCGTGCGTGCGTGCGTGTTGTGTATAACTTACGAGACTTAGCGTGTTACGTACATCTATCAGTCTTAAAACGATCTGGAAAGTTATTAGATTCACAAAACTGTGACAAAGCCTTATAGGTTATTCAGTGTAGCGTCTGGCAAGAGATAACCTCTTAAGACATCGTAATGTGCCCCGAGTCACAGTGAGTACACCTAATCTAAAGATATAAAACGATCATTATTAAAAAAAAAAAAAATAAAGAAAAATGTAAAAATATCATCTTGTTCGCGCATATAATAATTTTGTGAAAGACAAGAACAATGATTCACTTGAAGCTTTGTGAATAATATTTGTCTGGTGGAAATAGTGGGCGAGTATTGGCCGGAGTCCTGGTACAGTGGAGTCCTCTCATGTGATCAAAAGCCCCTCATAATGGACATCATCTTATTGACCATTCTCGGTATCAAGAAAATAAAGACCAGCGAGCCTTTGATGCTCACGTTGGAGGGGAGGATTGCTTTGACGAAGAACATTTATGTATTCTTGTATTTATTTTCATAGTCTTTTTCCTGAGCAGCAGCACCAAGGAAAGCGATTCTCCGGCCATTCAGTGTTTACCTTCTCTTGCGTCTCTGAGCGTCCCTCACTTTAACCTTCCTTCTGAATATCATGCACCATATATCTTCTCTTATTACTCACGAAATCGTAATGACACGATTGCAAACAAACCATACCACGGGGACTTGAGCTAGAGTTCGTCACGGCCATGCTAGCGGGAGATTCGTTTGTAAAAACTTGCATTTGTGAACACAGTGGTGCCTATGCTAACCTTCCTATGGTGTAGAAATATACCTAGTTGGATGAATCTTATTGAAGCTAGCTGGCCCAGTGGCTTACGCGACGGTCTGGAGTTTTGAGACCCTCTGACCGCGGGTACGAAACCCCCCCCCTCCGTGGTATGGTTTCTTCTCTTATTATTTGTCTACTGAATCTTGAAGAACGAGAATGGGGAAGTAATGCTACCAGAGTGTTGCCTGGGGTATTTGGAACAGCGGACATCTGGGATGGCAGAAAATACCACACAAACAAGAACATAGTTTTTAATACTGAAGAAATAAACACATTATGAACACTTTCATATACATCTCAGATTTAAATATTAGTTGCGGTTTATATCACAACTTTAGTTCTTAATAACACCTATATAATCCAAGTGTAACAATGGAATTAGGTTATAATATTTGTAATGTCTCATCAAGCTAATTTCTATGTTGTCACTCTATCATTTTATCAAATGTGTTAATCGAAGTTTATTCTTTTATATATTGGTCTTTTAACATATTGAATATATTTCGAGACTTGGTGACTAAGAAGAGAAGACACAGCTGCAGGGTGAATTTGATTTTATCGTTCTATGGAGATCGGTAAAATGAAATTCCCGAAGAACTTCCTGACCTTCAGGAATCAGGGAAGTGAGGTTGACCAGAGAGTCAGCGCCACAACTGTGGCCGCAGTGTCTGGGGAAACCTGGTTCCTCTCAAGAGGCAGAAAATACTCAGATCGCGTTACGAACTACTTATCTTTGTGAGTCTGGAGCTTCATTAAGTCAATAATAAAGTTATATACAAAAAAGATTATCTCAAACATATTTTTTTTCTCTATTACTTTCAGAAATACCTCTTTATATCCACTAAGTTTGACATTTACGCTGCTTATACTACACTTCTTAGAAGCCAAGAATCATAACATTTCTTTTAGAGGTTTGCCAAATTTATAACATTCCAGTGCAAAGTTTTCAGATATGACATGTTATTTTGTAAATGCTAAAAGCAACCTGGCTCATTTGAATCACCCTTCACGAGAGAATTTTTTTTCGACCTCTGAACGACCATCTTTTATTATGAACGACGTCAAAATCTAAGTCACGAACACTTAAGTAACACAAATGCTTTATAAATAATAAAATTAAGAGAATTGTACACGAAAACATAGATGTAAATACGGTCGCTGTGGGATCCAACACAGGTTTTCCAGTATTCTATAATCCCGGTCCTCACAACCTCAGTCCACCCAAATGAAACTATGCAATGTGTAGCCTAAGTTGATAATGCAGTTAAATATTACCTTTGAATATCTGAAAGGAATCAGAAGAGGCATTCACAAGTCATGCTAAGAAAACTAATATTCAAATCTCGTAAAAAAAAGTAAATTAGTGCTATAATTTATATTTTTATTCTTTAATTTTTCTTGGAATGTCCTTGTATGAGCTTAGTCAATTGTTTTATCGCCCAGAGTGTGACATTTCGAAACTTTTTCTCCTATGAGGCACAATTTTTCATCCAGTACGTGTTATAACAACACAACCAAACACTTCAAAATTAATGTCGTGGAAAACCTAAAAAGAAATGCTTAAGAAAAAATTAGAAAATAACATTATTCCCATTGTGATATTGTAGAGCAAAACACTGGGTAATAGTTAACTTACATCACTTCAAACTTCTATACCAGAACCTGAGTTCTTCTTGATGAGAAAATAAAGTATTTTGTGATTCAGATCGTTATCAGCAGATTTTTTAATTAGCGAACTTTTTATTCATTGCGAGGTGTGGAGAAAATTCTCCAAAGGAGGGGGGTATGCGCCCTTACTACCCTTGCTAAGGGTCCCACCCTTTCCGCCCTTAGGAAGGGGCCAGACGAGGCGAATCTGGTTGCATAAACAAAATAACTCAGACCAGATGTACTGACCACAGTGTGTCACGTGGTCTGACCAAGTAGCAGCGAGTGTATGTGAGTTAATAGACATTTGAGATAAATGTAACTCTTTGCCGTAACAGGAAAATTACAGTAAACTGTTGTATTAGTTTCTACACTTGAAAATTACAATCATGTGTTCCAGTGATTGAAATTTAGGGAACACAAACATTTTAATTGCCACTTGTAACAGTATGTAGCAATTGTTGAACTTGTGCTGATGTCAGCAATACCAGCCCCACGAGGGACCACGAGGCTGCAAGAAGCTGCACGGGGGGGGGGGGCAGATTAAATTCGGCCACCGAAAGGAGGGGTCATACGGTGCGAGGCGACGTAACTCAACAAAGACATTAGTCGTGGGCGTCCGTTATTCTAATTTAATCTCCACTAACGTCGGGAAATCGGATAAGAACTCTGTTCCAGCGCGTTTAGTGAATAAAATCGCGGTATATTCAGAAGTGTGCACAGCTTCTGATTGCTGCCAAAAGACAAACGTAGAGACAATCGCAAGTGAACTCCATCGAAACAAGACGGTGACTCATCAGCGACATTCTACAATCAAGACAACATTTCCGCCGTATATGGTGGAGCCAACACCATCGCTCACGTTACAAGAGCAAGGTATGTTTTTGTGTTCTTGTCAGACGGGGGACTGCGCAGTTCTTGTATAGCAAGAACATCAAAATTTACCTATTGACGGCGGTTATGCGTGGATTTTTAAGTCCAAACACGTGAGTGTAAATTCAGTCTGGAGTTAATGACTGAAGATATGAACATACGCTCCTTTAGGGGCAATAATTATACTCACTTGATGTTTACCTTACAGCCCTGTGGAGAATGAGGCCATAGATGTTTTCCCTGAGGTGGTGTTGGGGACGGCTGCGACATCTTGGATTCATCAATAAGCTAAGTAGCAAGTTACAGTACATTATCGTAGGAGCACATTACTCCACACGAGGTAATACGAGTTAGAGACCGTCTTTAAAAACTCTGGTTTTGACACTTGAGAAATAATATTTACTTATAATAGAGGTAGATAACGCTGGACAAGAACAAATTTATAACTGACGTAAAAGGATATTTTTTTCAGACTATGCTGTTTTTCGAAGCTCAGATCCGAATTAACCCAACATGTAATGACATTGTGCTACACAAAAAGCTGGAAATTATTTATTTATGCATTTATTTACGCATTTTTAGTATTGCTGACGAGCTGGCAACAGCTGGACAGCAGGAAATATGCCAATTGTGAAAATGGGTAAATTGATTGATAATTTAATAAATATCGCATGAAAAAGTACATATTGCTTTTTTTTTTTTTTTTTTTAAATACTCACGTATTTTGAGTCTTGCTGAGAAGATGGCGCAAGTTAACAACATTCCTGAAAAAAAAAAAAGTTACTAAAATCATAACCCGCTGGATTAATTTTGATTTAAAAAAAAAAGAGATGTAAACTAAAACTTTCAGCGACAAACTATTGCCGAAAAGGTGTTTAAAACAGCTAAACTTAAAAAAAAAAAAAAAATAGGCGCTGAATCTAATAGTTACAAGTGGTACAAAATGTCACTATATAATAAATTGCTCCCAGTCAGCAGTACACTGGCGATTATTCTAGATCTGCTTAATTGCAATGATCCAGCTCTTCCTCAGTGTATGTAGCAGTTGTGAGTGTTCTTATAGAGGCTGAAGGGAATAACTTACTCACCTAATTGTGGTTACAATTAGGTGAGTACACCATGTACGTCAGGCCCATACTGGAGTATGCAGCACCAGTTTGGAACCCACACCTGGTCAAGCACGTCAGCAAATTAATGCCATCTCCCTCTTTCATTTACCAGGTTTGAATCTCGATTCATTGTGCCATTGGATTCAGAAATGTTTGAGTATATTACTCATAATGATATCAGCGAGGGTAGATAGAGCAAGAATACTAGTGAGTTAGGATGACACAACACAAGCTAGGCTCTAAACACAACAGTTTATGTTGTTTTGTTTTCGTTTGGGCTAGTGCAATAAGATCACAGTAAACAGGTGATATTACAATATGCAGAACAACCACTCTGAAAAAAATAGCGAAATTCCAAGCGATTTCGTGATTTCTCACATTGGAGTCTCGCTGTTTTTCTCAGAGGTTCTGCATATTCTTGGTTACGTTTCGAAAATCATTACGTTGCAAAAAGAGCAAAACCTGGAGCTAAATTTAATACAAAAAAATAGGCAGTTAAACATTAGCTTAGCACACTGAATTTAGCGCTTTTTGCTAACTTATCGCGTAAAGCGCTAAGTTGGCATTTCTGGTTTGAAAATTAGGTATCAGTAAATTCAATTTAATAAATAACATATACATTTAACATAGCAACAAACTATTTTTTTTTTGGCAGTGTAATCTATATCCGAATTAAATGAAAACTTTCATTAACTGACTTCAAATATTCAACACAATAATTAAAATTATTTATAAATAATTTTTATTTTGTAGACTGTATATATGTTTACTTTTTGCTTAAAATCGGATAAATGTATGGCTAACTGAGATGATGCTAGCACCTCAAGGAAGTATATTAATCCCTTCTTGCTTTATTTATCCATATGGATTACCTGAAAATATTTAAAACGTCTATATGAGATTTACCTTAATAAACAAAAAATAAAAGATAAACGATAGGTATATCAACGAAAGCCTAATATTAACCGACCATCATCAAAAGTGAAGGTGGAGGAAGCCATCCCTCACGTCAATGATTTTATCCCTCGTTAACTGAGTTGTTTACGCTTACACTCTCCACGACTTTATGGAAAAGTTAAAAGGAATAAGCGTTAATTGTGAGGGAGAGAGAGGCAGGACAAAGAGATGTGAGCCCCCTTTCCCTTCCTTAGGTAGGGGAGAGAGAGACACCCCGTTTATGTCATTAGTTAAGCAATTAGTGTTGTGAGAAACTACTTTTCAACTTGTCTCTGAGACTGAGATCACAGTGTATTTTTGTATCTTTACCTAATGCAAAACATCATATGTATCAGACTGAAGTGAAATGCATTGTCGACTGGAGTTCAGATGAGTAGCCTGAACAACGACTCTAGAAGAAGCTTGGCCTGTGCCTTCAGGAGGAGGCCTGTGCCTTCAGAAGGAGGCCTGTGCCTTCAGAAGGAGGCCTGTGCCTTCAGAAGGAGGCCTGTATCTTCAGAAGGAGACCTGTGCCTTCAGAAGGAGGCCTGTGCCTTCAGAAGGAGGCCTGTGCCTTCAGAAGGAGGCCTGTGCCTTCAGAAGGAGGCCTGTGCCTTCAGAAGGAGGCCTGTGCCTTCAGAAGGAGGCCTGTGCCTTCAGAAGGAGGCCTGTGCCTTCAGAAGGAGGCCTGTGCCTTCAGAAGGAGGCCTGTGCCTTCAGAAGGAGGCCTGTGCCTTCAGAAGGAGGGCTGTGCCGGAAAGTTATAGGATGGTTAAAATAATAGGTCAACTGCAAATTCCTAGACAGGCCGAAGGCCTACTTTAAAAACTGGAAAATCCTCGTTGGAGTGTCTGAGAGGATTTTACAAAACTTTATTTATTTGTGAAAATTTTGACGAGCTGAAGTAACTTGCAATTAACAAATGATACATAGTCCATCTACACTGTAGCTGATGCATCACCATGGACACTGAAGGAATATGTGAATTAACTCACCTACTTTCCCTGGATGATAGATTTTTTCTTTCAAATTTGCAAGTTTGACTGACAATGGAAAACGAATTTCATATTGAATTAATATAAAAAGTTCACCAAGAATAATCCTTTAAACTGAAGAATTGTTCCACTTATGGCGTGGCAGTTATACCCTATAAAAAGTGATGAAACAATTGCCTTTTCTTGAAATTTAAGAAAAAAAAAATATATGGTCCCAACAAGAGACAAATTTAGAAAAACTGCAGCTGATATAAGGTACAAGAGGTTACATATTGCAATATTTAAGATTTTTTTTTTCGAAGAAGAATGGGAACCTCTACAAGAAAAGAACTTGTCTTAGACCAGATCCATAAGGAAGTCAGTGCTGCCTCGACACTGTGGTTTGGTTATATAAACGATATGCAAAAGAAATTAACTATGGGTGTTAGAAAATAAAAATTATATAGTCTCTTTTTTTTACATTGTGTCTCTGTCTATAGGTCTGTATTCCTCAAGTCAGAATGGAGAAGCACTGCAGAAGTCCTACCTTCCTATGCTTGTCAAGTATTTCTCACATAAAAATATCATTATTCTTATATTTGTCTAAACTAGGGTATTAGCTTGTCTCTCCTATTTTTTAAGCTACCCAAATTCCCCACTTTAATGAATCTTATCTGTGGTTCGATCAACTCGTCTACGAATCTATTACGTTCATATTAGCTATATTTAAATTTATAGTTTATACAATATTATGTATAATAAAAGTTTGTTCTCACTAATTAGGCTGATATTTTCTACTCTCGCATCCCAACCTGGGACCAGGCCTTTCTGTTGATTGTCTGTTCCACCAGGCTATGTCTGTTCCACCAGGCTATTTCATTATTTTAGTCGTCTACAACACCGACATGTACATGAGTAATATATGTAAAAAATTTGGTATATTTATTGCCAAGACGTGACGTCTGCTTTACAGGTTTCTTCAGCTTAAATGTACACGTGACTTAAATATAAGTGACAAGAGAAATTGTGGTGAAATATATATGAGGTATGCATAACAAGCCACCGAGGAATGGTAATCTTCAGCTCAAGATCTTTCACACTTTTCCTTGCTTTATCAGGGGCTATGCAATGTTGCATGAGCTGCAACACTGAAGTCTTCCTAGCAGACACTAGGGCTTTCTCAACAAAATTCCTAGGATATATAAGTTTTGTGGCCACGATAAATATCTCATAAATTTAACATAGACACAAAAGTGAGATATCCCAGGGGTTTTGTTGAGAAGGTCCTATTGTCAGCTACGAATACTTGCTACAGGACTAAATCTATGGAAGTGCCTTCCAGGTGAAATGTACTGGTTTTGCCTTACAATGAGATTTTTTTCCAGCTTGCCTGATGCACTACAATGAGAATCTTTCCAGCCTGTGTGACGCACTAGTTCAATATAAATATTGTCTTCAAGAACAGTAGGGCAGTGAAACAGAAGTTAATTAAGAAACCATCGTCCAACAGAATTGGCGGTGTTTACAAGGCCCCGTGCACATTATGCTCTCTTTTATAGGATGGACAAACAGGTAAACCACTTGACACTATATTAGGCCAACATCAGTACTCGATCAGGATGGGCCAAGAGTCGAATGCAATCTTCAACCAGGTCAGTACCTGCAATAACCTACTATGGTGGGCAGCAGCACAGGTCATTATACCAAACATTTCCGTCATGAAAAAAAAATAATTGAATCCTCGCTCTTAAAACATGAAAGCAATGCATTGTATAATTCAAGTCATGGGCTGTTCAAACTCGACAGTTATTTCATGGAGTCTATTGTACATAAACTTAAGGAAGAGTGTTATACAAAATCTCCGGATTGTTTATTATGGAAGGGGGCCTCGTGAGGATTTGATGGAGTTAGACCCACGTTCTCCCCAACTATCCTGCACGTTTCGCTCGTTGAAGAACGTGTCTTGCCCGTCGGTATCGCCGTTTGTGGGGAATTCCGGAAAGTTTAGCACCCCCTTCCAGTGGGCTGCTGTGGGTGAGAGTATGTCTCTGTTGAGTCTCAGTTTGTCTGTTTCCGATCTTGAGGTTATACTGTAGTGGGTGAAACAGAAATGGAGGCGAGTCCAGGTGGGGGTGTCTATGAAGACATCCCACAAGGAGACACATTTACCTGGGCTTATCTCATTTTCTTTCTCATTATTGCAAAATCTTGACAAAGTGTTGATTGCAACACGAAAGAACTAGAGCAGTCATTAAACATGTCCCCCTTGTGGATGATTTGCGTCTTCATACACACACACAGATGAGTCAGAGGGGTGTTAGGAAGTACTTCTTAAGTCATAGAGTCGTCAGGAAGTGGAATAGTCTGGCAAGTGATGTAGTGGAGGCAGGAAATGAAGAAATGAAGAAATGAAGAAATGAAGAACTCAAAAGGAACACTATATACAAAACGCAAGAGGGTCACCACATAGAACGAAAGGAACACGTAAAGGACTTGGGAATAATTATGTCTGCTGATCTGTCGTTTAAAGACCATAACAAGACAAAGATCACAACAGCCAGGAAGATGACGGGGTGGGTATTGAGAACTTTCAAAACAAGGGAAATAATGCCGATGGTGACACTATTCAAATCGCTAGTGCTCCCTCACTTAGAATACTGCTCAGTGCTGACGGCCCCGTTCAGGGCAGGAGAAATAGCAGAGCTGGAACAAATCCAGAGATCGTTTACGGCTCACATTGAGCCATTGAAACATCTAAATTTGGGAACGCCTTCAAGTCTTGAACATGTACTCATTGGAGCGGAGGAGAGAGATACATGATAATATATACATGGAAAGTACTTGAGGGCCTGGTCCCAAATCTGCACACTGCCATAACAACATACTGGAGTGAGAGATATGGGAGAAAGTGTAAAATAAACCCAGTGAGGAGCAGGGGTGCGGTGGGGACAATACGGGAGCACTGTATTAACATCCGGGGTCCCAGACTATTCAACATCTTACCAGAAGATATCCGAAACACGGCTGGAACCAGTGTAGAAGCCTTCAAGAGGAAACTGGACAAATATCTTCACCAGGTGCCAGATCAACCAGGCTGTGATGGATATGTGGGGCAGCGGGCCTCCAGCAGCAACAGCCTGGTTGACCAGGCAAGCACCAGACGAGCCTGGCCCATGGCCGGGCTCAGAGAGTAGATACTCTCGAAACTCTTCAAAGGTAAAGGTATATCAAAGGAACCATACGTAGCTTTAAGACGAGGTTTGATAAAACTCATGGAGCAGGGAGAGAGGACCTAGTAGCGATCAGTGAAGAGGCGGGGTCAGGAGCTATGAATCGACCCATGCAACCACAAATAGGTGAGTACAAATAGGTGAGTACACACTCATATGGAAAACGAGGTGACATCATAAATATGCGTCTATTAAAATCCTGGCAATTACCAGACTGTATTCCTTATATTTAGGGAAATGGATAGCGGCAGAATGCTTTTTATTACAGACCAATATAACTGACATGCATGTTGTCTAAGGCAACGAAGAAGATTATGGCAAGGAGAGTAGTAGAGCACCTGGCCAGTAGTAGAGCACCTGGCCAATAGTAGAGCACCTGGCCAGTAGTAGAGTACCTGGCCAGTAGTAGAGTACCTGACCAATAGTAGAGCACCTGGCCAGTAGTAGAGCACCTGGCCAGTAGTAGAGTACCTGGCCAATAGTAGAGCACCTGGCCAATAGTAGTGCACCTGGCCAGTAGTAGAGCACCTGGCCAGTAGTAGAGTACCTGGCCAATAGTAGAGCACCTGGCCAATAGTAGTGCACCTGGCCAGTAGTAGAGCACCTGGCCAGTAGTAGAGCACCTGGCCAATAGTAGAGCACCTGGCCAGTAGTAGAGCACCTGGCCAGTAGTAGAGCACCTGGCCAATAGTAGAGCACCTGGCCAGTAGTAGAGCACCTGGCTAGTAGTAGAGCACCTGGCCAGTAATAGTTTCAACTGGATAATTTCAGGGATAAATTTAGGTTAAATTGTCCCGGCGTCGAAAATGAATATTAAGCGTAGTAGGGCGGATATGTGGTGCATAATAAAGATATTAAACTAACAACTAATGTATATGCTAACACCACTACTGTATATCTTTGTCCTGTCTTAATTTTTTAGTGTGTAACTGCATAAAATATTTCATTGTTTGACTGGATTGTATTCTTGCTTTTGGGCCTCTTAAGGATGTTGATATACAGCTCCTGTGCCTGTTGAGAGTTTTTCTACTTTTTTTTTTTGGGGGGGGGGAAAGGTGGGAGGGAGGAGGTGTTAAGATACATATGTCAGACTTATAGAAGCTAAAAACTTCTTAGTCTCTTGAAGGAGTTAATTTCCAGCTTCTGGACCTCATGGTAACTCTTGACTTTTAGTTGTTAGTGTTCTTGAAGGAGGTAAGTTGCAGATTATCTTACTCATAAGTTGCAGATTATCTTACTCAAGACTGAGTCTTATGTAGTAAACTAAGGTGCACGTTGTGCACCTTAGAGTTATATACGTGCACCTCCGAAAATAAAGTGAGTTATGTATCCGGAACATAATTTTTTCCTCCTCTCCTGCACACCTGTGTATGACTAATGACAGAGTAATTGATGTTTCAGCTGCGGATGTTAGACATACACGGTCTTATTTACTACAAAACCTGCTACATCTACTAAAATTTCTACTGCTACAACACTTCCAACTCATTGCACTACTGTTTCTTCCACCACTGGTATCAATACTAATGGACTTCCAGGAACTATACTGCTACTACACTTGAGACACCCATTGCTTCTGTTACTGCTAGGAATACTACTCATACTACAACTATTACTGCTACTGTTACTGCTACTACCACTACTACTGCTACCACCACCTCTACTACGACTATTCTACTAATACTACTGTTATTACTGCTATTACTTTATGTATTGTTATCACGCAAGTTATATAATAAGTACAGATGTACGGGCACATGTGCAGCGCCAGGTATATTATAATACTACAAGTCTCTCTCATCCGAGGGAACGTAGCCGAAATAAATGTCTTATTAGTTCCTCTTGTGTACATTTACCTAATATCTAAACACTTTCCAACGAGTAATAAAGGTAGCGTTGTCATCTCTGAAGTATTAACAAGAATTCTACCTTACCATCACATAGCACTACTACCTATTATATGGGCCAGTACTTACACTCTTTCACCTCACATAATACCTATATATACCTTGTGTGTCTGTATTATTTGTTACGGCTTGACAAAGCTCATGGAAAGCGAACCGTTGCCACACTAAAATGTCGTATTAGTGGCATCTGTGTCCTAATACTTTTGAACTAAGACTGGTGTGTCCCGGCTGTGTGATATTAGCCACCATAACTAGAGTCAATATTTTAGGAAATATCTTCAATCCATTCCTCAACGATATATTATTAGCACTTGACTACTGACAACCAAAAAAGGCCACTGTAAAAACACATACTGAAATAAAACAAAATGCCACAAAACTGATGCTGTCGTTGTTCAACAGATACGGGTGAATCTAAATTAATACGATTGGATTTGACTACGTATGATCGGAATCCTTTGTGACACGAATTAATTCCCATTTGGCCGCTAGTCCACTTACCATTTGAGGTACATAATAAATTAAATCGTATTTTATACACTTTACTGAACCACATGAAGAGTCTAAATATTACTTTAATACCAACATTCACCAAATTCACAACCTATAAAATCCTGCTTTGCTAGAGATGTATTCTTTCATTGATGTGTGGAAAACATGATAATTTTCCTCGTTCCTGCTTTTCTATTTGCTATATATATATATATATATATATATATATATATATATATATATATATATATATATATATATATATATATATATATATATATATATGTCGTGCCGAATAGGTAAAACTGGTCAATTAGCAAGAACTCATTTAAAATTAAGTCCTTTCTAAAAAATAATCTTATACATTTAAAGATATATATTTTTTCATTTATGTTAATATAAAAATTAATGATTTTTACCAAAAGAACCTTCGGAAACTTACCTAACCATATTATAGCAAGCGCAATTTAACTTAGCCTAATCCAACTAAATATATTTTTTATAGGTTTACAATAGTTTAATAATAATGATTATTTTTCGTTA
This sequence comes from Cherax destructor, assembly GCA_009830355.1. Taxonomy (NCBI): domain Eukaryota; kingdom Metazoa; phylum Arthropoda; class Malacostraca; order Decapoda; family Parastacidae; genus Cherax; species Cherax destructor. Next base: position 167,406 of record WNWK01002616.1, on the reverse strand, counting down.
GATTCAGAATGATTTTTGCGAAATTATTGCATACTCAAATTTTTGCTTGCAATATTCGGCAAGAAGATCGTTGCTATTTAAACCAAAATTGCAAGTTTTACCTATTCGCCACGACATATATATATATGCAGAGTATGAATTTTTATTATCCCGCTTATTTAAAGTAGTAAATGTTCACTGAACAATAATTTCAGCATTCATACCTAAACAAACAAATTTCAGCATTCATACTTAATTTTTTTTTTAATTTTGTTATATTGTGGAAACAGGCAATAATAGAAGAGAGCTTCAGTGATAAGTTGTAATAATATAGTCAGCAATATAGTCATATTATCATTTTAAATCTTCTGTGATGGCTAATTTACGCCATTTATTATTACAGCTGACAGAACCTGCTTATGTTCCTTGCAAATTCCAAATGCAGAAACATGTAGACGCAGGAATAGCTTTGTCTGCATTCATGAAAAAGGAGGTGGGTTAATCTTGTACGTATATGTCAAAGTTCGTCCTCCTAGAAAAAGCCAGAAAATTGACTTGACATAAACTGGAACAATTAATTAGGGAAGTAAGAAGCTACCAGACTAGAAAACATTACTGAAGAAGGTTTCTAACACAAGTCGTTGCTTCTGCCACTAATGGCAGGAGAGAAGCTAGGATCCAAAATATTATAATGATTCCCAGCTACAGAGCAGCAAACTTTGTCAAGAAGCCTTAGATATGTCAGTAACGTAAACTGGATGCAACTAATAAATGCAAATAATACGGAGGAAATGAATAACGTACTAAGAAAGATCTTATGTGAAAAAGATAAAAGAATCCCAGACTTTCTGACAAAACTTGCTGAGATTAAATAATAATAATAATAATAATAATAATAATAATAATAATAATAATAATAATAAATAATAAGAAAAATAATAAAATAATATAACAATAAAATATTAATAATTGCAATAAAAATTATAGAAAATAATAATAACAACAACACTAATACTAATAATAATGATTATAATAATCTTTAGGATACAAGTGTTACAGACATCGGACAGACACCATGCCTAGCCCTTCTAGGGCAGGGTAGGTGCCAGAGCTGGAGCTTGCTACCACCTGCAGCTCACAAGACTACCATTCACATTAGCTTCCCTGGGGCTGGGAAGATGGCAGACCAGAGAGGCCTAGCTTTTCCCTACGAGCCCCTTGAGGGCGGGGAATGTGGCTAGGCCTGGTGACAGTTGGTCCCAACGATGAGGAGGTACTTGTACCTCCTCCCATAGCAGACATTAGTCTGAGATATTCCCGAGAAAGGGAGTCAAGACCGGGCCACCACTTGGAAAAGGCCCGGGCCGGGAGCATACCGGCGAATCAAGAAGAAGTTGTTACAGACATAACTGAGATTATTGGTACACTTTATAGAATGTTTCGAGTAATTAATTGCACTTCGGGCAGCCTTAATTAATTTTTGTCACCCAGGATGCGACCCACAACTGTCGGCTAAAACCCAGGTACTTACTTATTGCTACTTAAACATTGTCTGTGATTTTTTTATTCTGGAAATTATTCTTTGGCCTTGAAGGTTTGCTAATTGTTTTATGATGATTTTTGTTTCGGTTCCTTGAACATAGTGGCCGCTGACACAAGATTATTTCATTAATCGTCACTTGTACCTCCCCACGCATCAATGTTGAAAGTCCTATTCGGAATTAGTTCCTGAGACTTTCAAAGAATGTGTTGGACAGATGTCCATAATATTCTACAGAACCGTTCGAGGAAGTTTAATGTTATTTATACTGTCATAGGTCATCCCTGGTCATGAATGTTAATTGAGTATTCATGTAGGTTTGTCTCCCACATACTATGTCTATGTGGCACAACAGTTTGATAATTGTAATATATATTTTTAATACTCCAGCCGTCTCCCACCGAGGTAGTGTGACCAGACGAAGAAAACACTGCAGTCATTCAGACACTGTACTGCTGAGCGTCGACCGTCATCATAGCAGATGATTTTAATATTATGTAAGATAAAGTCTTTGGAGGGGAAGCAATTTCTTATAGAAGTCCCCCTGTAATTTAACAACTGCTATATTTCATCAAACCAAATGTTTTTATATATATATATCAACTTTAATTATCTCTTATCTGTGAACTCAATTATATTCTAATCGATTTTTTTTTCAAGTTGCACACGATAAAAGAGACTCCTGGTCTGATGGGCGAGTTTTTTTTTAACATCAGAAATCTGAAGTGCGCGGCATACAACACTTGTTATCACAACTGTACAGAAAAGGATTATTTGGAAATAAAAACTTTGTAAACATACGATGCCAAGGCAATGGTGACACTTGACATTCTTTAAGTCACTTGTACTCTGTAGACGGGAATCTTCTTATACACTTAATTCTCACCTAGCACTGATAAATGTGCAGACCTGGATAATGTGCAGACCTGGATAATGTGCAGACCTGGATAATGTGCAGACCTGGATAATGTGCAGACCTGGATAATGTGCAGAGAACTCTTACTGCGGTATTTTCTTAATCAAACACCTTAATTATTGGCAACGCATAAAATTAATCCAACTGTAGTCCCTGTAGGGCAATCGAGGAAGATATACCATAATTTAAACATAAAATACTAGAGGGATTGACTATAAATATTTTACCAGGGCACGAGGCATGGTAGACTGTACAAAATACAATGAAAGAACAGAGGGATATAAATACAATAAGCGGTAGATCAAGAAGCATAAAAGATGAAAAACTATTCAGTACACTTCAAGTAATTACCAACACATCCCAAACTGTCTTTTAGAGAAAGAGCTTCGTAAGTTCCTGATAACTGATCCTGATAACTGATCCTGATAACTGATCCTGATAACTGATCCTGAACAGTTGGGCTGTGGTGGCTGCCACCACTCCTCCACAACCTAGCAACTTCTCCATCACCCAACCCATTCGCCACCATTCTACCCCTTTCTCCACCACTCCATCCATTTCTCCACCACTCGAACACATTCTCATTAATCGCTAATCATCTCCCCACTTATCAAGGTAGTGTAAAAAGAGAGAAAAGTGAGAGGAAGGTGGATGAAATAAGAGGAAAGAAATACCGGAATGAAAAATACCCCAACATGCTGACAGAACATACGAAGATGGGGACAGGAACCTATGCAATAATCTAAGTGTTCGCATGATCGACGCAGTGCTCGTCGTGGTGATCGACGCAGTGCTCGTCGTGGTGATCGACGCAGTGCTCGTCGTGGTGATCGACGCAGTGCTCGTCGTGGTGATCGACGCAGTGCTCGACGTGGTGATCGACGCAGTGCTCGTCGTGGTGATCGACGCAGTGCTCGTCGTGGTGATCGACGCAGTGCTCGTCGTGGTGATCGACGCAGTGCTCGTCGTCGTGATCGACGCAGTGCTCGTCGTGGTGATCGACGCAGTGCTCGTCGTGGTGATCGACGCAGTGCTCGACGTGGTGATCGATGCAGAATGCAGTGCTCGACGTGGCAATCGATCACTACCTAAACCACATAAAACCGTACACTAGAAAACACAGTCATTCCTGTGCTCTGTGACTTAAAACTCATCCTGTACAGTTGACAAAAAAATTGTTTGTGGAAAGATGGTTAACGCTCAGAATGACTCGGCGTAGTAATTAGTAGCAGTAAAAAAAATATTTATGGAGTTATTAGTAGTAATAAATACCCAGAAGTGTGCGTATGACGTAATTACCTTGTGTCCAACTTAATTACTTTTGAAGCTGCGAGTTCAGAAAACATAAATTTTTGATATTTGATGTGATAAATACTAATTTCTTCTTCTATCGGGTTAATACTCACAGTCATGAAGACGGCGCCATCGGACAGGAGAAATGTGCCAAGGAATATTAGACTGAAATGAGTAACCCTGGAAATTTTATCCAGGCCTAGTTTTCAGGAACGAAAATAATTAGCCAGGTGTGGTTAATTGTATTTATGATTAGCGTGGCACATTCAGCAGTAACTCTCACATATATGAAAGCTGAACACGAGTATAATGTCGTTTCAGGCGAGGCTCGTGAGTGCATTTAAGTGGAACGACCGGTTTAGTATGTCCAATTACGACTACCGTTAAACCATGCAGGAAGCGATGATTCTTGACTGTGGTGTATAATTCGTGTTTGGTTTTATGCATCCCAACAGAGAACTGAAATCCTCTGTTGATGAGAGTGTTATTCGACATGTTTGTACCTCTGGCACGCCTTTGTTACTCCATGTGTCGTTGAAACACAGGTACTCAAATTTCCTGAAGAGTCTGAAATTCTGCTGGAAGTTGTAACTTAAAATTATCTGGCACGCTTGCCGTAGTAGCTAGCCTAGTATAAAAGTAACATTTAGAAAGAGAAGGCATGAACCCTCTCATCCTCAGCAACATAACATGATTATGTAACGTGACAACATTTTGGTCAATTATCCTAGAACATTCGACATCAACACTGTGCTGTCCAAAATCAATAAATTTACTCTAGAGGAGGACAATAAAACTCCCGTTCTTGGACGTCCTCCTAGGCACACGCGAGGATAAGTTGACTTTGAAATAAAATTCCCTAATATATTAATACCGCACGGGTCTTATTTCCCATTTGTTGGTATTTAATAACACATCTTACCCAGAATATTATAACTCAATTGAATAAAGAGCTCCGTGTACCATCTGAAAAAAAGAGGATATTGTGTGTCATCTGAACAAATGGTACATAGTGTGTCACCTGAATATAGTGAACCCTCAATCATTTGTTTCGCAAGGGAGTTATTAATGCAGGAACTTGCTGCAGCTTTTTGCTTGACATAAAATAATAGGATAAAAATGAGTTACTGAAGTAGGCCTACTGACCTACACTAGGCAGATCTAATTAACTTACATCCATTCTCACTTATGTATCAGTGCATCCAGACGTGTGAATGTTATCATTCTGGTGGGTTATTATGCCTGAATATGGTTACCCTGGTTGGTTATTATGACGTTAGAGTTATACGTAAATAAATGAAGAAAAAACGTTTGAATATAGAAGAGGACAGGACTGAAGTATAGCTGGGTAAGAAGATATGAAGCATGGATTCTGAAAACGCATTTGGCATCTAGACTGTAGATTGGTAAAATGCAACTAATCTTAACATATATATATATATCTAAGGAAACTTAATTTTCTGAAACAGATTCCAAGTTGTTACACAAATATTTACAGCTTCACGTATTCCTCATATTTAAATTATTAGCATTATTTAAAAAAAAGTTTTTGCCTTTACATATAAAACATTTGTACATTACCAAAAAAATAGTATAAATGTCTATGCATTGTTTCACTTGACAAAACGAGTTGATTTTACATTTTTTTTTTTTTTTTTTTTTTAACACATCGGCCGATTCCCACCAAGGCAGGGTGGCCCGAAAAAGAAAAACTTTCATCATCATTCACTCCATCACTGTCTTGCCAGAAGGGTGCTTTACACTACAGTTATAAAACTGCAACATTAACACCCCTCCTTTAGAGTGCCGGCACTGTACTTCCCATCTCCAGAACTCAAGTCCGGCCTGCCGGTTTCCCTGAATCCCTTCATAAATGTTACTTTGCTCACACTCCAACAGCACGTCAAGTATTAAAAACCATATGCCTCCATTCACTCCTATCAAATACGCTCACACATGCTTGCTGGAAGTCCAAGCCCTCGCACACAAAACTTCCTTTACCCCTCCCTCCAACCTTTCCTAGGCCGACCCCTACCCCGCCTTCCCTCCACTACAGATTTATACCTCTCGAAGTCACTCTGTCTCGTTCCATTCTCTCTACATGTCCAAACCACCTCAACAACCCCTCCTCAGCTCTCTGGACAATCGTTTTGGTAATCCCGCACCTCCTCCTAATTTCCAAACTCCGAATTCTCTGCATTATATTCACACCACACATTGACCTCAGACATGACATCTCCACTGCCTCCAGCCTTCTCCTCGTTGCAACATTCATCACCCATGCTTCACACCCATATAAGAGCGTTGGTATAACTATACTCTCATACATTCCCTCTTTACTTCCATGGACAAGGTTCTTTGTCTCCACAGACTCGAAGTGCTCCACTCACCCTTTTCCCCCATCAATTCTATGATTCACCTCATCCTTCATAGACCCATCCGCCGACATGTCCACTCCCAAATATCTGAATACATTCACCTCCTCCATACTCTCTCCCTCCAATCTGATATCCAATCTTTCGTCACCTATTCTTTTTGTTATCCTCATCACCTTACTCTTTCCTATATTCACTTTCAATTTTCTTCTTTACACACCCTACCAAATTCATCCACCAACCTCTGCAGCTTCTCTTCAGAATCTCCCAAAGCACAGTGTCATCAGCAAAAGCAACTGTGACAACTCCCACTTTGTATTTGCTTCTTTATCTTTTAGCCCAACACCTCTTGCCAAGACCCTCGCATTCACTTCTCTTACAACCCCATCTATAAATATATTGAACAACCACGGTGACATCACACATCCTTGTCTAAGGCCCACTTTTACTGGGAAATAGTCCCCTTCTCTCCTACACACTCTAACCTGAGCCTCACTATCCTCATAAAAACTCTTCACTGCTTTCAGTAACCTTCCTCCTATTCCATACACCTGCAACATCTGCCACATTGCCCCCTATCTACCCTATCATACGCCTTTTCCAAATCCATAAATGCCACAAAACATCTTTACCCTTATCCAAATACTGTTCACCTATATGTTTCACTGTAAACACTTGGTCTACACACCCCTACCTTTCCTAAAGCCCCTTGTTCATCTGCTATCCTGCTTTCTGTTTTACTCTTAATTCTTTCAATAATAACTCTACCATACACTTTACCAGGTACACTCAACAGACTTATTCCCTATAATTTTTGCACTCTTTTGTCCCCTTTGCCTTTATACAAAGGAACAATACACGCTCTCTGCCAATTCCTAGGTACCTTACCCTCTTCCATACATTTATTAAATAATAGCACCAACCACTCCAAAATTATATCCCCACCTGCTTTTAACATTTCTATCTTTATCCCATCAATCCCAGCTGCCTTACCCCTTTCATTCTACCCACTGCCTCACGAACTTCCCCTACACCCACAACTGGCTCTTCCACACTCCTACAATATGTTATTCCTCCTTGCCCTACACACGAAATCACAGCTTCCTGTCTTCATCAACATTTAACAAATCCTCAAAATATTCTCTCCATCTTCCCGATACCTCTAACTCTCCATTTAATAACTCTCCTCTCCTATTTTTAACTGTCAAATCCATTTGTTCTCTAGGCTTCCTCAACTTATTAATCTCATTCCAAAACTTTTTCCTATTTTCAACAAAATTTGCTGATAACATCTCACCCACTCTCTCATCTGCTCTCTTTTACATTGCTTCACCACTCTTTTAACCTCTCTTTTTCTCTCCATATACTCTTCCCTCCTTGCATCACTTCTACTTTGTAAAAACCTCTCATATGCTAACTTTTCTCCTTACTACTCTCTTTACATCATCATTCCACCAATCGCTCCTCTTCCCTCCCGCACCCACTCGCCTGTAACCACAAACTTCTGCTGAACACTCTAACACTACATTTTTAAATCTACCCCATACATTTTCGACCCCATTGCCTACACTCTCACTAGCCCATCTATCCTCCAATAGTTGTTTATATCTTACCCTAACTGCCTCCTTTTAGTTTATAAACCTTCACCTCTCTTTTACTTACTGATTCTATTTTCCTTGTATCCCATCTACCTTTTACTCCCACTGTAGCTATAACTAAAAAGTGATCTGATATATCTGTAGCCCTCTATAAACATGTACATCCTGAAGTCTACTCAACAGTCTTTTATCTACCAATACATAGTCCAACAAACTACTGTCATTACGCCCTACATCATATCTTGTATACTTATTTATCCTCTTTTTCTTAAAATATGTATTACCTATAACTAAACCCCTTTCTATACAAAGTTCAATCAAAGGGCTCCCATTATCATTTACACCTGGCACCCCAAACTTACCTACTACACCCTCTCTGCATGTTTCTCCCACTTTAGCATTTAGGTCCCCTACCACAATTACTCTCTCATTTGGTTCAAAAGTTCCTATACATTCGCTTAACATCTCCCAAAATCTCTCTCTCTCCTCTACACTCCTCTCTTCTCCAGGTGCATACACGCTTATTATGACCCACTTTTCGCATCCGACCCTTATTTTAATCCACATAATCCTTGAATTTACACATTTATATTCCCTCTTTTCCTTCCATAACTGATCCTTCAACATTATTGCTACCCCTTCCTTAGCTCTAACTCTCTCAGATACTCCTGACTTAATCCCATTTATTTCTCCTCACTGAAACTCGCCTACCCCCTTCAGCTTTGTTTCGCTTAGGGCCAGGACATCCAACTTCTTTTCATTCATAACATCGGCAATCATCTCTTTCTTATCATCCGCACTACATCCACGCACATTCAGACAACCCATTTTACATATATTAATGCTATATGATCTCTAAACATTCAAATCCTTTGTCACCACAAAAACAGCAACCAGAGCGTGAACAAGGTAATCCAATCCCATTACAATCCTTATCAAGGTGGATTCGGGTTCTACCAAAGGGATGGAGTTACTTTTAAGAGGAAATCCAACTGGATTAACGTTACCAGATTTTTATTGTATTTTGTGTTAGCTGTGGAGTTGAGTGGATGTGATGTGATATTATTTGTAATGTTAACTGAATGTTAATTGAAGTTACATTTGGAGTTAAGTGGATGTGGCAGTTTGGTTTTACCTATGGAGTCTAGTGTCAGCGACGTCACTAGTGAAGTTAAACAGATAAGTAAGACACATGTGCAGCAACTAGGTATCTTTATTCCGAAACGTTTCTCCTACACAGTAGGCTTCATCGGTCGAACACAGCGGTGGCAAATATGAAGTGGGCAGTAGTTTGAGGTGGTCAGTCCCCAGACTGAAGGACTCAAGCATGAGAATAAACATTTTTTATTGTCAGAGGTAAAGGGTAGTGAATGAAGATAACGTCACAGGATGCGGGGGGGGGGTCCAGTATTAGAAGGAAGATCATAGGAATTAAGAACCTTTGAATAGCATGGTTGTGTAGGCTTCCTGCGGTGGTCCTCAGTTCTTGTGGTCTTCTACTAGTGGAGGCGACTGCAAGCTCTTCGACATTAAGACAATAACTGTGTTGTCACAGTACCCACATAGCTAGAGCTCGACATATGCTCTATGATAGAGTAAAAAGCGCACACGAAGTGTTTCTTCAGTTATCCGAAAAGAACAACAAACACATTGTGATGAACAAGTGTTTCAAGCAACACAAAACAAGAAAATTGCATTATAATGACCAAAAAAACTGAAATAGAAATAATCATTACCTGCTTATAATCCTCTGTCAGCATCACAAACACTTTCTATAATTTATGAATCGCTTGAAAAACTAATCTCACAATTTTAGATGATTAATATTCACGATACACTCAAGTATGAGAATATGTATAATATAAATTATAAATGATTCAGTAAAAAACAATAAGACTACAGAGTTTAGCTAGAGGTAACACATTTAAATAAGTCATATTTTTTGCTGTTTTTCTCAGCATAATAATAATAATAATTCTGCAGAGAAGAGAAGACAACGTGACTGATTATTTTAACCGGACGTAATATCTACACAGTAATTTACTGGTAATTACTCTTGAAGATGTAACAGTGAGTGTGACTGTTACTCTTGTTACTGTTACCACTCAGGATCACAATACCTCACTGTAGTTCAATTTATTAGAATACCGTCAAGTCAAGCAATACAACTATACTACCATTACTGTTATTGCAACTACCATTGTTTTATCTTAACTTACATTACTGTTGCTACAACTATTGTCTTTACTGTTGCTACAACTATTGTCATTACTGTTACTACAACTATTGTCATTACTGTTGCTACAACTATTGTCATTACTGTTGCTACAACTATTGTCTTTACTGTTGCTACAACTATTGTCTTTACTGTTACTACAACTATTGTCATTACTGTTACTACAACTATTGTCATTACTGTTACTACAACTATTGTCATTACTGTTGCTACAACTATTGTCTTTACTGTTGCTACAACTATTGTCATTACTGTTACTACAACTATTGTCTTTACTGTTACTACAACTATTGTCATTACTGTTGCTACAACTATTGTCATTACTGTTACTACAACTATTGTCATTACTGTTGCTACAACTATTGTCATTCCTGTTACTACAACTATTGTCATTACTGTTGCTACAACTATTGTCATTACTGTTACTACAACTATTGTCATTACTGTTGCTACAACTATTGTCATTACTGTTGCTACAACTATTGTCATTACTGTTACTACAACTATTGTCATTACTGTTACTACAACTATTGTCTTTATTGTTACTACAACTATTGTCGTTACTGTTACTACAACTATTGTCATTACTGTTACTACAACTATTGTCATTACTGTTACTACAACTATTGTCTTTACTGTTACTACAACTATCGTTATTACTGTTGCTACAACTATTGTCATTACTGTTATTACAACTATCGTCATTACTGTTATTACAACTATCGTCATTACTGTTGCTACAACTGTCATTACTGTTGCTACAACTATTGTTATTACTGTTACTACAACTATTGTCTTTACTGTTACTACAACTATTGTCATTACTGTTACTACAACTATTGTCATTACTGTTACTACAACTATTGTCATTACTGTTACTACAACTATTGTCGTTACTGTTACTACAACTATTGTCATTACTGTTGCTACAACTATTGTTATTACTGTTACTACAACTATTGTCATTACTGTTACTACAACTATTGTCTTTACTGTTACTACAACTATTGTCATTACTGTTACTACAACTATTGTCATTACTGTTGCTACAACTATTGTCATTACTGTTACAACAACTATTGTCATTACTGTTGCTACAACTATTGTCTTTACTGTTACTACAACTATTGTCGTTACTGTTACTACAACTATTGTCATTACTGTTGCTACAACTATTGTAATTACTGTTACTGCAACTATTGTCATTACTGTTACTACAACTATTGTCATTACTGTTACTACAACTATTGTCATTACTGTTATTACAACTATCGTCATTACTGTTGCTACAACTATTGTCATTACTGTTACTACAACTATTGTCATTACTGTTGCTACAACTATTGTCATTACTGTTGCTACAACTATTGTCATTACTGTTACTACAACTATTGTCATTACTGTTACTACAACTATTGTCTTTACTGTTACTACAACTATTGTCGTTACTGTTACTACAACTATTGTCATTACTGTTACTACAACTATTGTCATTACTGTTACTACAACTATTGTCTTTACTGTTACTACAACTATCGTTATTACTGTTGCTACAACTATTGTCATTACTGTTATTACAACTATCGTCATTACTGTTATTACAACTATCGTCATTACTGTTGCTACAACTGTCATTACTGTTGCTACAACTATTGTTATTACTGTTACTACAACTATTGTCTTTACTGTTACTACAACTATTGTCATTACTGTTCTACAACTATTGTCATTACTGTTACTACAACTATTGTCATTACTGTTACTACAACTATTGTCTTACTGTTACTACAACTATTGTCATTACTGTTACTACAACTATTGTCATTACTGTTACTACAACTATTGTCATTACTGTTACTACAACTATTGTCTTTACTGTTACTACAACTATTGTCTTACTGTTACTACAACTATTGTCATTACTGTTACTACAACTATTGTCATTACTGTTCTACAACTATTGTCATTACTGTTACTACAACTATTGTCTTACTGTTACTACAACTATTGTCTTACTGTTACTACAACTATTGTCATTACTGTTACTACAACTATTGTCATTACTGTTGCTGCAACTATTGTCATTACTGTTACTACAACTATTGTCATTACTGTTACTACAACTATTGTCATTACTGTTACTACAACTATTGTCATTACTGTTGCTACAACTATTGTCATTACTGTTGCTACAACTATTGTCATTACTGTTGCTACAACTATTGTCATTACTGTTACTACAACTATTGCATTATGTCTATATACTGTTACTACAACTATTGTCATTACTGTTACTACAACTATTGTCATTACTGTTGCTACAACTATTGTCATTACTGTTACTACAACTATTGTCATTACTGTTACTACAACTATTGTCATTACTGTTACTACAACTATTATCATTACTGTTATTACAACTATCGTCATTACTGTTGCTACAACTATTGTCATTACTGTTGCTACAACTATTGTCATTACTGTTACTACAACTATTGTCATTACTGTTACTACAACTATTGTCATTGCTGTTACTACAACTATTGCCATTACTGTTACTACAACTATTGTCATTACTGTTGCTACAACTATTGTCATTGCTGTTACTACAACTATTGTCATTACTGTTACTACAACTATTGTCATTACTGTTATTACAACTATCGTCATTACTGTTGCTACAACTATTGTCATTACTGTTGCTACAACTATTGTTATTACTGTTACTACAACTATTGTCATTACTGTTGCTATAACTATTGTTATTACTGTTGCTACAACTATTGTTATTACTGTTGCTACAACTATCGTCATTACTGTTGCTACAACTATCGTCGTTACTGTTGCTACAACTATTGTTATTACTGTTGCTACAACTATCGTCATTACTGTTGCTACAACTATCGTCATTACTGTTGCTACAACTATCGTCATTACTGTTGCTACAACTATTGTCATTACTGTTGCTACAACTATTGTCATTACTGTTGCTACAACTATCGTCATTACTGTTACTATAAACACAGTCCTTTTAGCTCCTGCGGCTTCTATTGCTTCGATTACAAACAAAAACATGAATGCTTTTGCTACTACTACTATTACTGCTACTACTACAACTACTAGTACTACTACTAGTACTACTACTACAACTACTAGTACTCTCATCTCTCTCTAACGACATTCTTACATTAAGAGAAAAGTCAGGCTCAAGGAATGAGCCTTACAGGGGAACTATATTCAACATCACGAAACTAATTTCAACTTATTAAGAGTAGGGAATAACTTTTAGTCTCTCTCACGTGGTTAGAGAGAAGAGCAGTGAGAGACAGTGATACGAAATGAGACATGAGACGGTAAGAGGAAGGGAGATAAGTAGATGGTTATAAAAGAAGAGATGAAGTGTGCCTAAACATAGTTTTGGAATCCATATTAGATATTTTGTGTTATACTCATTACAAGCACTCGGTGAATACTTCCTCGACACAGGGGATGTAATACCAGGATAAATGTTCCCAAATACTTGTTCACTGGTAAATGGGATTTGAAACTAGGGCGATACAAAGCATGGAGATATGACCATGTAATGACCATGCCTGAGCCCTTACCATGATTCATTACCTAAAGTAATCCCCCTGGCCTTACACAAACCTACAGCCAAGGGAGGAAATGCGGACTACACCTGAACTCCAGGTGTGTAGTATACTTGGGGTCACGTGGACAGCTGAGTCCTGGACGAGTGGATAATTAGCACTTAAGTCCTGCTTGTTAATAAGAGCTGTTGTAGCATCTGAATGTCGGTGATTTGCTTAGCACCAATACATTCTAATGTATAGATAGTATTTGCAAAGCCTCCGATATCAAGAGGGCCATTAAAGTGTGGCTACTGGCGTATATCTAGGGAAATATCGATGACAAATGAAACGAATCTCACCATTAAACAACTCAGTGTTCTAGAGCCAATATTTTTCTACAGTTCGTTCACTTTAGGAGGTATTAAAAAATGATACCACTGAACCAGCTGAATCAGTGGTGGGAATGATATTAGTGAATCAGCTGAGCCAGTGGTGGCAATATCACTGAACTAGTTGAGTCAGTAAACCATTCCACGGGTGGGGTTCGAACCTGCGGTCAGAGAGTCTCAAAACTCCAGACCGTCGCGTAAGCCACTGGGCCAGCTAGCTTGCCCAGTTCGGGTTCGAACCCCACCCGTGGTATGGTTTGTTTGCAATCGTGTCATTATGATTTCGTGAGTCTAGTTGAGTCAGTGGCAGGGATGATACCACTGAACTTGCTGAGTTAGTGGCGGGGAGGATACCACTGAACCAGTTGAGTCAGTGGTGGGAATGATACCACTGAACCAGCTGAGTTAGTGGCAGGGAATGATACCACCGAAGTAACTGAGTCAGTGGCGGAAATGATACCACTGAACCCCTGGTATTGCCTCACGAATCTTTATTCATTTCGTCTGGTTGAAAGCTTATGTTAGGTTAGCTTCAGTAACACTGAACCTAACATTAACGATTAACACAACACTAACTCTTGCAACCAAGTAATGCAACCCCAATGTCCAAGAGGCCAACCTCTGGCACCAAAAGTTCAACCACTGGGTCAAAGAGGTCACACTCTGGGTCCAAGAGACCAACCCCAGGGTGCAAGACACCATCACCTGCATCCAAGAAGTCAACCGCAAGGTACAAGGGGCGAAACCCAGGGTCCAAAAAACCATCCCCAGGGTCCAAAGAACCATCCCCAGGGTCCAAAGAACCATCCCCAGGGTCCAAAGAACCATCCTCAGGGTCCAAAGAACGATCCCCAGGGTCCAAAGAACCATCACCAGGGTCCAACGAACCATCCCCAGGTTCCAAAGAACCATCCCCAGGGATCAAATAACCATCCCCAGGGTCCAAATAACCATCCTCAGGGTCCAAAGAACCATCCCCAGGGTCCAAAGAACCATCCCCAGGGTCCAAAGAACCATCCCCAGGGTCCAAAGAACCATCCCCAGGGTCCAAAGAACCATCCCCAGGGTCCAAAGAACCATCCCCAGGGTCCAAAGAACCATCTCAGGGTCCAAAGAACCATCCCCAGGGTCCAAAGAACCATCCCCAGGGACCAAAGAACCATCCCCAGGGACCAAAGAACCATCCCCAGGGTCCAAAGAACCATCCTCAGGGTCCAAAGAACCATCCCCAGGGTCCAAAGAACCATCCCCAGGGTCCAAAGAACCATCCCCAGAATCCAAAGAACCATCCCCAGGGTCCAAAGAACCATCCCCAGGGTCCAAAGAATCACAATTACGGTCCGATAGATCAGTTACTTTCACCAAGAGATCAACTCTAAGGTACAAGATACCAACCCTACAGATCAATTATTTTTTACAGATCAGGGGAATTTAGAGAAATTTCTCTATAAACTGATCAAATGATGTAGGTTTCTGCATATTTTCGACAGCTAATCAGCTTTTTATGCTCTTTAGAAATAAAACAAGAAATTTAAATATCTCCTTATTAATGGTTGCGGACTTTGTCTATAAATGGCCAAAATGGTAAGTCTTATGTCAAAAACTGTAAGTAGTAAAGAAAACCCGAAACCAGGTTTGGAATCAACGTCAACAAATCTATATATTACACCAAAATGATCTCTGTTGAAAATACATTGTTGACATTCGGGTGACAGTGACCTGAACTAGACACTGCTGACAGACACAAGAGACCGTCAGAATTCCGATAGATACTACTATTTAAAAAGTACGAAATACGTCTTGAATGAATAGTTTAAATTTAAATAATTATATCTGACAACCATAATAGTGTTCCCACGTTTAACAATGGGTAGAAACGAACACTAATGTTCCTTCATAAAAGATTATTACATATCTGGTATTGAATACGGCAGAACTGTTTAGTGAAATAGTTCAAGAAATACACATGTAGAGGGCTCAGTTGTTTTAAAAATAACACACAAAGATGGCTAAGAAATAGTTAAAAAAAAATGTTAAATATTTTGTGGTTTCTACCCTCTCGTGTGACTGAACAGTGACACAATGTGCGGCTTCTGGTATAACACTGGAAAACCTTTCGTCCACCAGGGTCTTTATCAAGAGCTTTATGTGGTTATGTAGTGACTGTGGAGGAATCCCAGACCAGTTCAGCAGAGTCTGCGGCGACGGGTCGCAGGTCTGCCTGATTTTCCCCAGCGTCGTGCATAGATTATTTCTGGGCTCGGGAGCAGACCCTGATTATCCCTCATAATTGCAAAAGTTTTCTTGAGGAGCACAAACTTCTCGTCGGTGATCTAAAAAATCTTTCCCTAACACAAGCGGTGGACTCAAGTATAAATAAAAGTATTTACGTTATTTTCATTCTGTTCAATGTCGGTTATTCAAAGATTAACCGTAAAGTCAATATTTTGCTCTCTCTCTCTCTCTCTCTCTCTCTCTCTCTCTCTCTCTCTCTCTCTCTCTTTACACAGGGTTTTACATGGTTAAGTTTAGGTTCCCATCTTTATTTACAAACTAAGAGCTTTTACCTACATCAGCTCATTTGAAAATCTTTTTATTAAGAGACAGAAAGGGAAAGAATGAAGTTGGAGCCATCTGTGGGACAGCGATTTCATTTGGTCAACTGACTTTATTTCGTTGATGTCGTTAACCTGTACGAACATATTCCAGATACGAGTCATGCTAGGAATAAATGAGCTCAGCTGAAGGGATTTTCTGAAGGATACAGTCAGAGTATAGAGTTTGTTGCCCGTCTTGTGGTGTAGAAGCTCACTTCTCGCTGTCCTCGGAGTGGAGCCAAGTGTGGTACATAGACAATGTTGGCCTTGTACATAACAGTAAGGCCGCCCACATCCCTCCTGTGTTGAAGGCTCTGCTGAACTGACAGATCTGTCCAGGCTGGGTCCAGGCGAGAGATGAGTCGTCTTACTCTCTTCTCTGTTCTGTTAAGAAGCGGCACAGTGAACTTAATATCCCCTTTTCCTGAAACCTGTCTATTAAAATAACTGTTTTTACCTCAAACTCGTGTAATATTTGTTAAAATATAAAGTCAATACATTTTTAATTTAATTCTCACAGTTTACTCTTGCAATAGAAAATGAGAAACAACGAGGGGTAGACGCTTCAAATTACCCTAATTTTCTATAAGGGAACACACATTTCACTATTAGGACATCTCCATGGTTATACAACAGGTGAGATGTGATCTCTGAGGGGAGAAACGTTAGGATCGGCAGGAAGATGTGATTCTAATGCAAACCATGTCCTACCTGCCGAATAATGAAGATGCAACATTGCAAACCATGTCCTACCTGCCGAATAATGAAGATGCAACATTGCTTAATTAGCAGTCCAGATATTTGGTATAGCACCTTTGCTTGAGTTAGACAATGTATGTCAACCATATTTTAAAAGAGAGGATTCAATTATTTTTCCTTCAGTAACCAAGGTGTTGGGTACAATGACCTGAACTGCTGCTCAGCTCAACGAGTGACTGCAAGAACTGACACGTTGGAGAGCATGCATTGACATTGATCAACAGGTCTATCTGTTCCTATGTTTTAAATGTAGTCTCTAATGTAGTTACAATAGATGTGTTAAATGAAGATAGTTGCAAAATTCTTCTTTCCTTCCCTGACTCAATTATCCCATCTGAAGTCAAGCAAAGAAAATTATCCGGGAAACCTGGATAATAATCATGACATTAATCATTAGTGACGTTGGATGTGTCAAGAAGAAAATTATGCATGAAACTAAGAAAATCGAAGCATTAGATATGCTTCGTTTTGAGCCACGACTGAAACTCAGAAGATTACCTGGTCTGCATATGTCGACCCCTGCTGGGGTCCTTTTCAGCAGATACGCAGATGAAAGGAGAACATGAATTTATAGGAAAATTGAGTCTCTCAAATGTGCAGGTGAGTGTGGAGCGTGAGGTCAGTTCGTAGGAAGACAGGTCAAGAAGTGAGAGTTATGAAAGATCTTGAGGCAAAGTTTAAAATTTGGGTAAAAAGTTCATCCGTACTTCGTAATTTCTGATTTTGTTCTGGACTTCTGCATTTGGTAGGGTGCTGGTATGTACTCCTTGAGGGCGAATTTTGAAATGACGTCTGGTTTCCATTGTCCCTTTGAGATGTTAAAATTAAGGGTGGTACCTATGAGGGCAGATTCTATGATTTTCCGTTTGTAGCTGCAATGTGATTTGTGTTTGATGGTGGCAGCTTCCCAATAAATATTGTGATTCTTGTTGAAAAATGGCTGAATTATCCTGTTTATAATGAACTGCCCCCTGGTGTTCGATGATCCTTGTAGACAGCATTGTCTACCCGATGTATACCTGGTTACAATCTATCAGATACCATGCATAGACTGCAACCAAGTACATTGGGCAGAATAGCCTAACGTTATCTACGAGGATCGTCGACCAGAGGGCAACACGCAATGGACAGGAAAATTCAGCTATTTTTCAACAAGCATCAACAATTACAACATTCAATGGGAAGCTGCCACCACTGCAGCTACAAACATAAAATCAAATCTGCCCTCATAGCTACCACCCCTAATTTTAACACCTCAAAGAGACAATGAAAACTAGACGTCATATTGATTATCATTATAACGTTGGTATATATTTATCTTTTTTACACAGCAACAATCGGCATTACTCTAAATAATAGAGTAGCTAAATAGTTGTTTGTTTACACCTTTCTTTGTATTACAGGCAAATGTTTGCCTTTTTCGTCTATACTAAAGCTGAGTATGCGCCAAGGTAGCCTTTTGCATATCCTCAGAGGAACTTAACAAACACAGCTCAGGATGAGAGAGAAAACACCCTCCACAGCCTGACTTTCACTGGAAAAAGACCCGAAAGCAGATAAAGTTTGTAGCCACAGTAGGGTTAAGCCACTCCCAAGTATTGGGCCAGGGAATGCAGGTGGCCCACGCAAGTCGTATGAGAACCTCATACATACCGGACTACCAGCTTTACCAGTAACACCTTACTGTGTGTGTGTGAGTGTACTCACCTGTATGTGGTAGCACGAGTCGAGTCCCCGCCTCTTCGCTAGTAGCTACTAGGTTCACACCTGGCTTCAAGAGACTTATCGTAACTCTTCTTAAAGCTATGTATGGACCATTTCTCTCTCCAGAGTCTTTCACTTCCTGACAACTCTAAGATTGAAGAAATACTCCCTAACAGTCCTATAATTCATTAAATTTCTCAACTTCCAGCTGTGCCGTCGTATTCTTGTTTCCAATATTTCAAACATTTCCTATTCACCTTGTCAATTCCTGTCAGTATTTTGAACGATATCATATATACCCATCCCTCTCTCTCCTGTTTTACTTATGCTACCTTGTACTAAACTCTGGTAGGTTTGTGACAAAGGATTTCCTATCCCTGAAGCCGTGCTGGTTGTCATATATGAACCCACGCCTTTCAAAATGCTCCACCACTCTTCTGATAATCTTCTCCATGACTTTACTTGCTATAGTTGTCAGTGACACTGGTCTGTAATTTACCGCTACCTCTTTGTCTCCTTAAAAAGAAAAGGACTACATTTGGTCTCTTCCACACCTCCGGCAGTTGCCCTGTATCGATAGACTTGTTAAAAAATGGTTGCTAGCGGCATACACAGTGCCTCTGCGGCCTATGTCAGGACCCATAGAGAGAATTGTCTGGTCCTATTGCCTTCAAGGTATCTAGCACATATTGCAGTTTCTTCACCTCCTCTCCGGTTGTGTGTATTGTGTTCAACACTCGCTGATGCACCCTACCATTTCAGTTTGCTGGTAGCCTTCCTGTCTTTTCTGAGAATGCTAAGCTCTTCACAGACTTCCTGGTCATTCCTTGTGAGCTCCCCATCTTAGCTCTTCAGCCTGATTACCTGACCCCTGACTGTTGTCTTCTTCCTGATGTGGCTATATAACAACTTTGAGTTGGATTTGGGTTTCAGTGCTATATCATTCCCATATTGCCATTGAGCCTCCCTTCTTTTCCATGAATACTCGTTTCTGGCTCTTCGGTTCGACCTCATGTTTTCCTGAGTTCCTTGTCTTCTATACTTTTTCCATGCTCTAGTACATTTGTCTTTGGCCTCTATACATATCAAGGTAAACCAAGGGGGCACTCTGGGTCTCCTATTGTTTCTGTTTCTCCTAGGTAAAAACTTCGCCTCCCTGCACTTTCTGGCCACATACTCCATCATCTCATTTACTGTCTTGCCCTCTAGTTCTCTTAGGAATTATTAAATGCTTGTGTAGTTCTCTCTTTTGAAGTTGCTTCTCACTTCCTTCCTGTGCTGCTTCATTCTCCACTGTTTCTGTCACAAGGTATTCAGAATGCAGGACCATGTGATCAGTAGCGTTTCTGGTTGTGTCCCTAACATTGGTGCATAAAGTTCTCCATTACTTCCTCCATCATCTTAGCCCTCAACGTTTCTATCCCCCAATGTGGCTCTAGATTCTCCCAGTTAGTCTGTGGTTAGAGTCCTCCGTGACCAGTAGCTTTGACCTGCTCATGTAGGCTCTTCTGGCCACCCCAGCTAGTGTATCCTCCACTGCTCTGTTGCTATCTTCATATTCTTGTCTTGGCCTCTTGCCTTCAGGGAGTACAATTCGAGGAATTAAAATCGACTAAGCAATTAGGACCTAACTTACTACATGAGATTACTGTTAGGTAATATGTTTACTTGAGTGTGATCTCTGCAAAAATGAAATAGGTGAATGCAAGTACACACACACACACAAATAAGAAAACTTACCAAAAATGAAATTCATGAGAGAGAAGTGTACGTAAGCGGCAGGTGAGAAACTCCCCAAGAAAGACGACGCTGATAAACCTACAAGAAACCTCCATCGATCTGATGTCTGAAGAAAGATAGCTTTTTCTTCCCTGCGGCATCGATGTTCTGGCTCATGGCCATGATTATTCGTAGGGAGAGAGAGAGAGAGAGAGAGAGAGAGAGAGAGAGAGAGAGAGAGAGAGAGAGAGAGAGAGAGAGAGAGAGAGAGAGAGAGAGTTTGGAACACGTTCGTACAGCATAATGATATCAACGAGATAAAGTCAGTTGATCAAATGAAAATGCTGGCCCACAGATGGCTCCAACTTCATCCTGTTCCCTACTTGTATGTTTCATAACAATAAAAATGTTTTCAAATGAGCTGATGTAGGCAACAGCTCTTAGCTTGTCAATAAAGTTAGGGATCATTAATCTAACTTTGACAAACCCTTTGTAAAAAAAAAAAAAAGAGAGACAGACAGAGAGACAGAGAGACATAGAGACAGAGAGACATAGAGACAGAGAGACAGACAGAGAGACAGAGAGACAGAGAGACATAGAGACAGAGACAGAGACAGAGACAGACAGACAGAGAGACAGACAGACAGAGACACAGAGAGACAGACAGAGAGACAGACAGACAGAGAGACAGACAGACAGACAGAGAGAGACAGACAGACAGACAGACAGACAGAGAGAAGGGGGGATTCTTGTAAAAAAAAAAGTTACACATGACATGCGAATCACCTCACCTCATTTTTTCTTCAATTTCATACTCTCTCTCTCTCTCTCTCTCGCCTTTCCTTTATTTTCTTTCTCTCTAGCCGTACTCTTGTTACTGTCTCATAACGAATGTTATATTCGACTGTATATCCAACGACAGTGCTTAACTTTGGACCTGTCCAAAGTTTTCTCTGAAAAAGATAAACTAGCGACATAATACAGACCCACCATCATGTCCCACAGTCAACTTAAATAAATTTATATATATATATATATATATATATATATATATATATATATATGGCGTGCATATATAATATTAACCATATAACAAACGTGATAATACTTTTTATATGATGGTTATGTTAATTGCAGGAATTAAATTAAATCATGTGGCTTAGGCTAAGTAATCTTCCTTAGGAATATAAATTGTCTTTCTTCGTCAACAAAGAAGATATCAAGGCTCCAACTAGTCAAATATTATCACAATGATCTTTTATGTATCCCTTCAGGAGCCACTGAGCAGGTCATTATGTGATAATTATCTCTGTCAAATCATTTGTCTTCCTTACATCATTAACTAACACAACAAACAGTCAGCAATAATGCTGCCGTGGACCTCCATAGACAAAGAGACTCCTTGGTAATGAAGAGAATATTATCAGTTGTCTGCCACTAGCGCTCTCTTTACTGTTACCATGGAGTGAGAGCCGTGGCTGATGCAGCCAGAAAACTGCAGCCTTCATTACAGCTGCTGAAAAGGGATTTACTATGCCGACGGGCGAGATTCCCCAGGCAGGACTACTGCACAAGTCATCAAGAAAGAAGAAGACGTACGACACTTTCCTCCCTGGAGAGCCGATGCCGGATCACCTCATGGAAAAGACCCGGGCCTGAACCATACCAGCGAACCGCTTCGAACTTGAAGTCGACGAACCAGTACACTTTTCCATAATCAACGGAACAGTCACATTGTGGTCTCTCTTCCCCAGTGGATCAGAAGTGCACAAGTACCTGTGAGCTACTGAGCCACCAAGAATCCATCATGCCCAAGGTGATGCAAGGTCTTAACAGTTCATTTAACAGTCTTGCAGCAGCAGAGGTTTGTCATGATGGAGAAGCTATCTGACCAGTACTGCAAGCAAAGTAAGTGGCACTCTGCTAAATGTTAGCTTACACTTTTCAACAGCACTTCTATCTTGAGGAATAAAGCACTTGGAGACGTTTCGCCAGAAAGTGGCTTTCCCCGTTAGTTGTACTGGACTAATGAAGTGACTGGCTGGCGAAACATTTCCACAGTAAACGATTTTCTATAACATTTGCATAATAATAATCTTTGATCATCTTGCTGATGCAATCTTCATGGATAAACTTAGTGAACTGGGTATCAAGTCTCCATGGTTTCCCAGGAACAAGAAAATGAATTAGGATCGCAGTAATATGAATGTAACGTTAGAATTCGGCAAGAATCTAAGTCTCTGTTTATTTATGTAAGAGATTTTAACCACACAATTGATTTTCATAAAGCTGAAAAAAGTTGTAACAGACAAATCAATGGTTGAACGGAGTATAATAGAATCAAGCTTTATAAACAATAGTACTGATTTCAGTTTGATTATAAGTCCTGGATTAGATAAACTAGATTCATTTAAAATTTGTGAGAATTATAAACTATTTTGAAAAATTCTCCCTTGCATCACATGTCACTCTTAAAATTTTACCTGTCACGTAATCTGACTAAAATTTTCAGAACAATTTCCCCCCGTGCTGGGGATCGAACCACATACACTTAGTATGTGAGTTGAGTGCACCACCAACTGAGCCAAGGGACATCTCTGCTATAGGAGTCTTCTATTGTTTTACTACTTTTGCTGTTCATTAATAATGTGAGAAATCACACACAAACACACACACACACAAGGCAGGACGAAGAAGCAAGGGTACCAGTGATGGCTGGGCTGAGAAAGAAGCTCTGGCAGAAAGGATCAAAAGCACAATGGAACAGGAGTGGGAAAAAAGACTAAGTGAGTTTTGTAACACAGTGGTGGAGAAGATATCTACAGAGAGGAAGTGGGAGCTATGAGCTGTTTCTGCTGAGGAAAAGATGCAGAGCCTGGCAGAAGAACTGGAAGTGCTGAAGCAGAATATAGAGATGAAGACCGATGGGAGAAAGATGTTGGGTGCAGGAACATCAGCAGAAAGTGAGGGGACTTGAGGAGGGATAGGAGCAAAGATGTCTTTTAAGGGAATGATATCAGGCCACTGGGACGTCTGGGAGATGATAAGGGAAACAACCAAGGAGATACTTAAATCAGACCCAGAGATATGGAGGGAAAAGAAATGGGAAGATGAGAGGGAGAGGTCACTTTTTATTCATGGTCTCAATGAGGCAGAAAGGATGACCTACAATGACGAAAGACAGGGGGAGGTAAAAGAGATTGAGAACATCATCGCAGTAGCAGGAGAGGACATGACCCAACTGACAAATTTTCAGAGACCTGGGTGGTACTCAAGGGAAGAGAACTGCCTAGTCCAATTGACATTCAAGACAGAAATGGTACAAAACAAGATCCTGATGTGGAAACATCAGGATGTGTATATCGACTGTGACAGAACACAAAAAGAACAGGAACAACTGAGAGATAGAGAGAGAGAGAGAGAGAGAGAGAGAGAGAGAGAGAGAGAGAGAGAGAGAGAGAGAGAGAGAGGCACCAGAGGCAGAAAGGAGAGACAGGGCAGGTATCGACAGACAAGGAAGTGCAACATCAAACACAACCTCCCACAGAACCACCCACAGCATCCCATTAACCCCTACCACCCTACACCAACTAAACAAAATGACCAGAAACAGGCCACACTCCATACCCATAGTCCCTCTCCCCTCTTCAGCACTAAAATCACCATAAGAGCGGCCTACCATAATATCCAGCACTGTCTACCACACTTTCAGCCTGCACCAACCCTTCCCACCTGCCGGAATACACTTCTGGAAACGAAGCTGGTGGTATGGTACACTAATGCAGATGGAAAAACAAGAGTGAAGGGTGGCAAGAAGGAATCAATGAGGCATCCTCAGACATCATAACACTCACAGAGACAAAGCTCAAGGGAGTGATACCATATGCAATCTTACCGTCTGGATATCAGATCCTGAGGAAAGACAAAGAGAACAGAAGGGGAGGAGGAGTTGCATTGCTCATCAAAAACCAATGGAATGTTGAGGAGACGACTAGTCAGAGGTGGAGCAGATGACTACATAGGAGGAACACTTCAAACTGGGGGTCCAAAAGTGATTATAGAAGTAATGTACAACCCGCCCCGAACAGCAGGAGACCAAGACAAGAATACGAAGGTGGCCAGAAGGACCCACATGAGAGGAGCAAAGTTACTCATGTGGGATTTCAACTACAAGAACACTGATTTGGAAAAACCTGGAGCTGCATGGGAAATCAGAGACGTGGAGAGCCAAGATGCTTGGAGGCGGTACTGAAAACTTCATATACCAACATGTTAGGGACATAACCAGAGAGAGAAGACGATGAACCAGCAAGGCTGGACCTCATATTCTCCTTGAATATTATGAGGACACCTGCATCCTCACACACAGAAGGTCGGGACACATGCGTGAGTACAAGTGCATCCTCATACACAGTAGACTGGGACACATGCATGAGGACACCTTATACGCAGAAAGCCGGGACACATGCATAAGGACACCTGCATCTTCACACACAAGAGGCCAGGACACATGTGTGGGGACACGTGTGTAAGGATACTTGTTAACCTTTACGTTCACTTACATAATCTTTCCCTTTTTTCCGCCTCTTATTCACTTCAGCTCCATTTCAGTTCTTCCCCGGCGGTGTTGGACGGCGGTGTTGGACGGCGGTGTTGGACGGCGGTGTTGGACGGCGGTGTTGGACGGCGGTGTTGGACGGCGGTGTTGGACGGCGGTGTTGGACGGCGGTGTTGGACGGCGGTGTTGGACGGCGGTGTTGGACGGCGGTGTTGGACGGCGGTGTTGGACGGCGGTGTTGGACGGCGGTGTTGGACGTTGCCTGCTGAGGGTCTTGTCTGCCTCACGATTCACGTTACGAGTTTCCACTGTTCTCGAACATTTCCTTCCATTTTCTTTGCCTCATTAGCGAACCATATTTTTGTTTTATTATATCTTTCTCGTCTGAGTTTATCCTTATTGTCTCCAGGCGTCGTTTAAGGTGCATATATAAATTAAAAATCTTTTGTAGAAATTGGGATGGCTGTTAAGTTATATGTAGATTATTTTTTGACAAATCAGACTTTTAAGTTCACAGAGTTACAAATGACGTGTGAGGGTACAGTAGGTGAGTATAGCTTAGGTAGTTTGTTTGTGTAGCGATTTGAGGACAGAGGAACGAGCTTCCACAGCTCCTAGCACATATCATGCCCACAGCTCCAACCACTCACCCATAGAGCTTATACCAATAATAATAATAATATATCTTTATTTCTACAAGTACAATGTATACAGGTCTAGCTGACATCAATGATATACTACTATATAGAAAGCTGCTTGTTATGCTGAGCATTTCGGTCAGTTTTGTCCCAGGATGCGACCCACACCAGTCCGCCAACACCCAGACACTCAGCGTGTGAAGCGAGAGCTCTTGCCACCAGGCCACGGGCCACCTACTTGGATAATTGTACAACTATCACTTGTGTGATGAGGTTATATCAGTGGCACCAGTTGTGATCCTTCTCCCTCATTCTCCAGCCCCAGAAACTTTCATGTTACGTCAGTTCTCATACCTGTCGAGGCTACATAGTCCATGAACCCTGGATACGTATAATGAACCGCTGTCAAAGAATAAACAGGAGAATGGCCGGGGATTCTAACCGAGGCCCATGCGCAAGGTAGGTCCAATGGTGATACAATCACGTTACAGAGGTGCTGGTTGTAAAATCATTCTTTTATAACCTCTTTGGCTGAGTGTCTATAATGTTGGACCTGCTATACGTTTGGACCACCGTTCGACTCCCTGTCCATTCTTCTGTGTATTGTTTGACAATTGTTCATTATAACTTATCTTGGGGTTAAGGTCTACATTGATTTGAGGTGATGAGAACAGATGTTATATGATAGTTTATGGTGCTGTGGGTTGAGACAAGAGGGTCACAGTTAATGCCGGTGATATAACCAAGTCACAGCAGTGGTTACAGCGCACTGCCTGTCATATGCATGAACCATGGTTCAAGTTCCCGTTCAATGCTTTGTTTATTCATTGACAGTCGTTGAATACTGCAAGGAAGAAGTTGTGGTTCTTACGGTGCCCCGTGGCCTGGTGGCTAAAGCTCTCGTTTTACACGGCGAGGGTCTGCGTTCGATTTCCAGCGAGGGTAGAAACACTGCGCGTGTTTCTTTACACCGGTTGTCTATGTTCACCCATCAGTAAAATGGGTACCTGGGTGTTAGTCGACTGGTGTGGGTCGCATCCTGGGACAAGGACCTAATTTGCCCGAAATGCTCTGCATAACAAGGGGCTTTCTATATAGTAGTATGTTATTGATGTTATTATTATTTATCTGGTAGTGCTTTAGTGTGCTGGCTACATTTCCCAAGCTTCCTTTTGCTTACCTACTGCTCCTGTCCACCCATGTTTGATCCCCCAGATGTGCGGGTGTTATGTACAGTAGTGTATTGACTGACGTGGAGCGAGGGTAAATGAGGCTACTTAGTGGTGTTGCAGCCTTAACTTCATAATCAACTCTTCGGTTATACTTATTTTTTGCTACAGTCAAGTCCATCTATGAGGAACCCCCCCCCCCCCCACTGTTTACTTCAGAGTTCATCGAGAGTGGCAGAACTATAGTTTAAAAAGTCTACCAGTCTAGTCCACTTTTTCTCAGCCCCTTCCCTCCTCAGCCCCTTCCCTCCTCTTAATTAAGCTGAGAGTTGCACCACAGCTCCTTGTTCATGCAGTTCTTTAAGGCTGGAAGGTTATATATTTTGGATGAATGCAGGTAAAGAATTGCGTCATTCTGGTAGTAATGTGAGTAATATCATAGTCGCTAAGTTAGAGCAACAAGAGAAGGTTAGAGTACCAGGAGAGGGAAGAAAGAGAATAGTTAGAGATTCAAAGGAAGGACGCAAGAGAAAAGTTAGAGTAGGAAGAGCAGTAAAAAAGCTAGATGAGAGCGTGAAGACAGGAAAGAGAAAGCGACTGGAGTGTTGAAAGGAGAAATTGGCTCAGGCAGCCAAAAACAAAATACAGTGGTACCCCGACTTACGATATTTTTTCATTCCAGAATGCTGTTCAAGTGCCATTACCAAACGAATTTATCTCCTTAAGAAATAATGTAAAATAGACTAGTCTGTTTAGACCCCCAAAATTACACTTACAAAAGCATTTAAAAAAATAAACTTACATAAAAGGGTGTGTTTGGGGACCATCGTAAGTCGGGGTACCACTGTAAAAGGGAATTAAAGAAACAGAAACTTGATGCTGGAGCTGCAGGGAGCACTTCGTTACACTTTAAAAATTAGACGATTTAGCTAAAGAGAGGAAGCAGGAACAATAACGTTCAGAGTTAAAGCTTAAAAAATTAGACTTGGCTACTAAGAAAGTTAATGAAGGCATTATTGAGACTCAACCTGTGAGTGCGGACTTCAGAAAGCATAAAATATTCCCTTACTCCAAGGAAAATGCCATAACTGTTTATTTAATCAGATATGAGACGGAAGCAACGCTTTGCGAAGGACCTGAATTCTGGACTACAAGATTAGCTTTGTTGTTTACTTGATATATTGTACATGATATATCGTGCACTCTACTTTACCTAGTGATGTTATTTCAGATTATTCCCAGCTTAATAAATCTGTACTTAAAGCTTTTAAGTAAACTTCTTGTAGGTACAGACGTGAGTTTCAGAAGCTTCGAATTTCAACTAATTAAAATTTTAACCAGCCTCACCAGTTTGTCTGGTTACTGGTACGCCTCACCTTATAATATTATTGTTACCCGATACTAGGTTTAATAACTAAACTTAAACTAAATAAACACACTAAACCTACTAAACAACTCGGAAGTAGGTACTCTGGTTTAATTATAAAATGTTTTACTTGTGGTGAGACAGGGTATTAAAAAACATATTGTCGTAAGAGGAAAACCGAAATTGTTGGGAGATGTTTGGCTGAGATTGACAACAAATATATCTTTTAGTGAAGAAACAATGAAGGTTATGCACAGAGATGTAAACCACAGCACCGTATCATCCTTTGCAGACGATACTAGGATCTGCATGAGAGTGTCATCCATTGAGGACACGGCAAATCTCCAGGAAGATATAAACCAAGTTTTCCAATGGGCAACAGAGAACAATGTGATGTTCAATGAAGACAAATTCTAACTACTCCGTTATGGAAAACTGGAGGAAATAATAGCTAGAACTGAGTATACTGCAAACTCTAATTTCAAAATAGAGCGGAAAAGTAATGTGAAGGACCTGGGAGTGGTAATGTCTGAGAATCTCACCTTCAAGGATCACAACAATGCCACTATCACATCTACGAGGAAACTGATAGGATGGATAATGAGAACATTCAAGACAAGAGATGCCAAGCCACTGATGATCCTTTTTAAATCACTTGTTCTCTCTCTAGGCTGGAATACTGTTGTACATTAACATCCCCATTCAAGGCAGGTGAAATTGCAGATTTAGAGAATATACAGAGAACCTTTACTGCATATATAAGTTCCATCAAACACCTTAACTACTGGGAACGCTTAGAAGCACTTGGCTTGTACTCACTGGAGAGCAAGCGAGAGAGATACATCATAATCTACACCTGGAAGATCCTGGAGGGATTGGTCCCTAATCTACACACATAAATCACTCCCTACGAAAGCAAAAGACTTGGCAGGCGATGCAACATACACCCACTGAAAAGTAGGGGCGCCACTGGTACACTAAGAGAAAACACAATAAGTGTCCGGGGCCCAAGACTGTTCAACAGCCTCCCACCAGCCATAAGGGAAATTACCAATAGACCCCTGGTTGTCTTCAAGAGGGAGCTGCACAGATACCTAAAGTCAATGCCGGATCAGCCGGGCTGTGGTTCGTACTTTGGACTACGCTACGTGCGACCAGCAGTAACAGCCTCGTTGATCAGGCCCTGATCTACCAGGATGCCTGGTCATGGACCGGGCCGCGTAGACGTTGATCCAAGGAATGCCCTCCAGGTAGACTCCAGGTAGGTAGTCTACAGGTAATTCATGTCTAGTTGTTTCAGATAAGCTGTTTCCTAACGTAGATCCCTCTTAATTTAAGTCTACAGCTTTAATAGCTTTCTTTAGCAAATCTGACAGTTTGCCTGCCGTCCATTACTGTCTCACCTGTAAATGTTATTCTGGCTGGACTGATGCAGTCATTTTCCCTGTCGCTTCCTGCTTCGTCTAGTAGGAAATATCAAAGGAGCTTATTTCCCGACTGTACTTGATAATTCAGATATTCCTCTGGTGTCGTCTCTTCCCCTTTTTTTTCAGTCGTTCTTGATTTTCCTTGGAATGAGAAAGTTTTACATGCCTACACCCCACAAGGGCGGATCTTTGATGCTGGTGAGAGGCTCTTGGTCTAAGGACCTGGACCTGTGTCTTGCTTTCTTGAATCGAGTCTGAATGCTTTCCATTTCCCAGGCGTTGTGTGATCCCTACGGGCTTAGCTCTCCTCGCATGATTGCAATAATAATAATAATGCACGACAGTATTGTTGCAGAGACAAAACCTCTTGATATCGATGATAACACCAGTGTTGAGTCGTTATAAACTCGTGATGATCCGGACTCTGATTTATCTTCATTAAATCATCTTCATACATATTTGTGGTTACACGAGTCATGTCTAAGGTAAAGAAATGACATCCTCTCGTATTTTCTAATATATAGCCACTTGACAGCTCGTATAACGATTTTGTCAGACGTCAAAGTAACTGTCTTAGTCTTGAACACTAAATTATATTGTTAACATTAAGAGAGACTTAAGATCTCAACATCATTCACACTCTCAGTATATAGTTTCCAGATTTTTGGATGTATTTTCAAATATTCTGTTTTTCTTTATGTACTGAAGTTATATGCATTTATTCTACATATCTATCCTGCTTTTTTATGGTATTACTTTTATCTCTCCTTTATTTTCCTGAGCAGGGGAGGTGACCCTGCCTCTTACCCTGACAAATTTGACTTGGATATATGAACTGTGAAAACTTCTGGGGCTGTGGAATGAGACAGTAGAACCACACTTGGTGTCCCTGATATCACCACGTCACAGGAATGCTGCTTATAAAATCATCATATTGGAGGTACTGAGGCTTCTGTGGTTGCTTTTGTCTTTTGTTTATAAACCATGTCACTAATGAATGTGATATCTCGAGTTTGGTTTCCTCTGGCGTTCTGTCATTATAGCTGAAATACAAATTCCAATGATGAATTCATTTTCGTATCAAAGAGGTTACCCATGATAGCTCTCAAATTTTGCTAACATAAAATAATTTTAATGAGGTTTTCACGACTTTCAAGAAACTACAACTAAACGGATCATGTGACTTCCTAAGCCGCTGTATATTTTTAATACAGTAGTTCAAATACCATTAGATGTTCAAGTGTACCCCCACACCCCACTCCTGTTCTTCCAGTCAATGTGGAACAGTTATACCCCTGCATGTATAAGTCAGCAGACATTTCCCGGCTTTTCATCAATGCTCAGCAGAAAACGAGAGGAAGCACATTGACCATCACCAGTGAAGTCATTCTCGGTTTATGCTCTATTTCTCCTCAGAGGCTGACATACTTAAAGCGTATTTACTGAAAAACTAATTCCGTCGAAGGTCCCTCTTGCGCTCTCCCGTCTCGTCAACCCATTTTAATGCAGACACTTTGTATGCAGATCCACCAGCAAGAATGGAATTTCAGACAGTCCGGCAGAGCATGGCTGTAAGCCTTGCATACTCGTGTCATAGAAGCGAGTTTGAATACAATGGTGGCAATATACAACGAAGACATTCCTCGTTCCTTTCGTGGATGTTGGTCATTTGGCGACGCGCTGGATGGCTACTCCAGGCTACTGCTGCCCCACTAAAATTCTCCCTCAGAATTCATTTTATTTTCAATTTTATTTGATCTTATTTTATCATTGTTGTTTCATTACCAACTACTGCGGTGTTTATCTGTTTGTCTTAAACAGTTGTGTGTTGCAACTAAAACTAACGTTGCTTGCTTTAAGTTAGTGTTCTGTTTTTTCTCTTTTTCTGAGGTGCTGAAGATTGACATGCTTGAAGATTGAAATGTTTGAAGGCTGACATGCTTGAAGGCTGACATGCTTGAAGGCTGACATGCGTGAAGAGTGTTGAAAATTTGAAGCCGATCAAATGAATTATTCTCTAGTTATGACACTTATTTCAACGATTCCAAGATTTTTTATAATTTTTGCTACATCAACAAATTTATCTACACGCAAACAAGAGTGACTGCTGCCTTCCTATAAGAGGCGTCAAGAATTAAAAATTAAAACTGTTGGAAGGTGATAAACTGGAACTGAAAGGGAAATTTAAAGGGAAAATTCAAAGAGAAATTTAAAGGGAAAAAATTCACACCATAAAATGATCAAATCTGAACTGATACACTTGAATTTTACTTTATCCAGTCACTTCATTAAGAAGCACCAGTTTTGAAGGTTTGAGGGTCCACCTCTGAAGATTTTGGAAGGTATTCGAGCCATTCCAGGATGCTGGGAGTGAGTTTAAATAACTTAGGTCACAGGGCAGCTGAACATGCAATATTGTTCCACAAATCTGGTCATTATGTTTAACAAGCATTGGAAATTTGAAGGGTATTGGGTGAGGCATTCTAGAGTTATAGGCGAAATAAAATTGAAAAGTTGGAGAGAAGACAGGATATAAATTCAGTCAACCTCTATAAGGTCTCTCTCTCTCTTCTGGAAAACCAAATAACATTTATAATTAAACTAATATTTCTCATAATAAAATGTTGGCTTTCCATTTGGGAGAATATTAGTATATTTTTTTCCTTAGTTTAGGTAGCATCTAACATTGAGAAATGTGCTTCAAGTATCTTTCTATAATAATACTGTTCTTCTGTTGTTCTTGTTTTTCTAGACATAAGGTCTTGAATTGGTTCACTCATAGTTTCAGTTATTCTGGCTTGACTATTGTTCCTTAGTGATCTAAGCAGTAATATTAGCAACAGTAATAGCAGCAGTAGTAATAGTAGTAGTACTATTACTATTAAACACCCTCATTACCAGAGGGTGTTTACACATTTCAATTTCACGTTATTGGTGATCCTGTCGACATATATGCAATTTTTTAGACATTGCCGCCAAAGGGGCTAGGTTAGTGTGTACCCTATCAATTCTGTGGACGGTATCAAAAGAACATATGCATACACACACAAAAAAAAAAACTAGAGGAACCGGGCCCCGAAATGGTTACATGGAGTACATTTGGATTTATATCTACAATTGACTTATCTGATAAAAAAAAAAAAAGGATATTTGATGAATATGCCAGGTGTATCTTGCCATATTACATAAATTATTATAATGTGGATCTTAAGATGCCTCAATAAACGGCCAATTATGCACATAGCGTTGAAGAAAGTGATAACAAGGCTGTCCCGTACATCTAGTTTGGTAATAATTTGTGTCTATCAAATTACCAGAGGTACTAGTATCCAAGCCTAACACTAGCTACTACAACATCAGTCAGTCTGTTTACATTACAAGCTGCTCCATAAACTTACTTTTCTACGCTCAGTGTCATACCTATGACACTGAGCTTCATTATTTACATCTCTCATAATATTATTTCTAATGCTAGACACATATACTCCAAAGACCAAAGTTATATTCCACAATTTCCTTTAGGGTACTTTCTTTGGCTAACTTGTCAACTGTACTATGAAGAAGTAATTCAATGGGCGAAGGAATCCATAAAAAATGTACATTAACTCATTTTTTTTTATATTCAAGCATCTTTTTTTTTGCAACTCGTCCTTCTATTGACTATGTCACACTCACTCAAAAAAGTGAATCTATTGTGTGTCCAGCTGATCATCAACTAAACGTAATATTCATATCGGAATTGATGGGACCGGCAGACCTCATCCATATGTAAATAGCCCAATTGAATATTGCACTCCCCTCTATATTGGGAGTCAAGGGCACTGTCAAAATATTTGAATATAACTATGGAGTGTCTGTGTCAAGCAAGAGAAATAACATTAGGAGAGAAGAAAATTAATCTGATTCTCAGAGGAATACATTTAGACGACTGATTTGATCTATAACTCACTAAGATAAGATGAACGTATTTGCAAACATTTATGAAACAACTTGCCATGTAAACCCAGTGACTATTGTTGTAGTCGCCAGTCTTGGCCATGACTAACTACCTCTGGCAGTTTGGCATATACACAGACGATGATCAATCTAAATGCAAACAGAAATTATTTACATTGTCTCTACGTCTACAGCAGGACTCGAACCTGCAAACTCTGTATCAGAGTAACCAGTACTTTACCACGGAGCTAGACCACAGATAAGTATGGGCGTCCAGCGGAGCCCATATATATATATATATATATATATATATATATATATATATATATATATATATATATATATATATATATATATATATATATATATATATCTGTCGTGTCGAATAAGTAAAACTGGTCAATTAGCAAGAACTCATTTAAAATTAAGTACTTTCTAATATTTTCTCTTATACATTTAAAGATATATATTTTTTCATTTATTTTAATGTAAAAATTAATAATTTTGTAACAAAAGAACCTTAGAAAACTTACCTAACCTTATTATAACAAGCGGCAAGCGCAATTTAATTAGCCTAATCCAGCTAAATATATCCTATATTTATGTTGTTTTAACTTAAGTTCAAGACTTTTACCAGTTTGACCGTAATAAACTTTATCGCATATTTTACAAGGAATCTTATAGACACATCCGTCAACATTTTGGGGGAAATTTTTTTTCCTAAGTTTTTTAACTGTATCAAGATTTTTAAATACAAGTTTGATATTAAAAGTGTTAAGAAGGGAAGGCATATCAACCAAGTTTTCATTGTAAGGGAGAACCAACATATTTTTAGTTGAAAAAGGTTGATTGTCCCTTTTTGAATTGTAAAAAGCTCATTCTATAAATTTTACTGTTGGGTTCGAAGTAAATAACTCATTGCCATTCCTAGATGTTTTGATTATTAAGAGTAACAATGATTTAAAATTTAAAATTTAGAGAAAACCAACAAATAACTGTTCATATGTACACTATTATTCTTCAGATCAAGGTCGAGTTAAAGTGTTGGTTTTCTCATCAATGTTTTTGAGAGCTTTACGTATTTGTAGTCGAGAGTTCATAGATGAAGAAATCTCCAAAATTTATGAAATAGCTAATGATTTAAAATACCCAAGAAACTTAATTGATAAATCCTTTAAAATTGCTAGAAATACCTTTTACAATTCAAAAAGGGACAACGAATCTTTTTCAACTAAAAATATGTTGGTTCTCCCTACCATGAAAACTTGGTTGATATGCCTTATCTACTTAAGAATTTTAATATCAAAGTTATATTTAAAAATGTTGATACAGTTAAAAAAACTTTTGATAAAAAACTCCCCCCAAAATGCTGACGGATGTGTCTATAAGATTCCTTGTAAAATATGGGATAAAGTTTATTACGGTCAAACTGGTAAAAGTCTTGAACTAAGATTAAAACAACATAAATATAGCATTAGAACTGGACAAGACTCTAATGCTCTATTTATTAATGTGAGAGATTTTAACCATCCAATTGATTTTCAAAAGGCTGAGAAAGTTATATCAAGCAAGTCCAAATAAAATAAAATCATGTTTCATAAAAACTAGTTTTGAAAATATAATACGAATATTGCTTTAGGTTTATATAAATTGGATTCATTTATAATTAATGAAATTTGGGAAGAATTTAGCAGTAGCAGTAGTAGTAGTACTGGCCGTATTAGTAGTAGTAGTACTGGCCGTATTAGTAGTAGTAGTAGTACTGGCCGTATTAGTAGTAGTAGTAGTACTGGCCGTATTAGTAGTAGTAGTAGTACTGGCCGTATTAGTAGTAGTAGTAATAGTAGTAGCAACAGCAGCAACATTAGCAGTAGTAGAGGAGTGGTGGTGGGAGGTTCTATGGAGGTATCCAGCGCAAAGGAAGAGATCCAGAATATATACTAGAAGTGGAGGGGAACGGGAGGAGGGAATGGGATAGTAGTATAGTGGTAGTTAGAAGTAGCAGTAGTAGTGGTAGTTAATAGTAGTAGTCGTGGTAGTAGTAGCAGTAGAAGTAGTGCAGCAGCGAACATTCAACACATTCAACCAAGAATATTCAATATATTCAATCAAGAAAATTCAACATAATCAAACAAAAATATTCAACATATTCAACCAAGAATATGTTGGTATAATTCAGGCCTGTGCATTTTGTATCTGAGGAGAAGCTTCAGTGGTTCAGTATAGCGCCTGAAGTAGAGAAGCATCAGTTAGTTTTCAGAGACTTGGCAAGGGAGCAGTTTTAATGCCTCTGAAATTTCTGACGCCGGCGGCGGTCCCTGGCATGATTGCTACTGCTTGTTTGTCTCTCACACTGCCTTAAACCCATCAGGGATGGAGGGGACGAAAAGGATGGAGGAAATTGAGTTCCGTCAGCTCACATGTTTCTTTGATGAGGCCAAACAACCCATGAACCGGTCAAGTTAATTGAAGTGATCACCTCCTAGTGATAACTTCCTACAGAAAGGAATTATTTGAATGAGTTTTGATTTTTTTTGGGGGGGTGGAGATGAAAGAAGACGTGTGAAAGTTGCTGACTTTGAACTAATAAAAGATTCAGTTATAAGTCTGCGTGACTATGTTGAATTTTAAAGACTGATTTTCCTATGAGAAAGGTAGAGACACTAATTGTAATAAAGCCCTTTAGTGGTACAGTGTCTCATCCATGGGTGGGATTTTTCAAGTAAATAAAAATGTAAATATCTGACAGTGCCTAAACCCGCACAATAAAGCTAACATACTAATTGGACTTATTTAAAAAAAAAACACATGTATAAGTGTCATAGTTTGACCTCATGTACAGATAGTATAATGCATATAGTTGCTGTGAATATAGTATGTTTGTTTGAATGTTTATATATTACCAGTTATCCTAAAGTATTTTAAACTAGGATATTTTAGGGACAGGAACAAACAATGTAAGTATATGTTATATGTTTTGGGCATTTATCACTATTACTTTCATGTTCATTTATTGCTATAATATTGTCACTGGTTATGTTAGGTAGGAGAGTTAACATGTGTCTATGCTCGTCCTTGTACAGAAGTGGAGAAAAAAAGTCCCACATAACTGAATATACTCACTTTCTCTCTCAAGTTGAACCTAACATTAGTTGATTGTATTCCCTGTATTCAAACAGTAGCCGAATTCTTTGCCACAATCCAGAATTCATGCAGTTTTCTTTTCATGGATAGTTTTGTTCAAAAGGTTTATGAAAAAAAACAGGAGCTTCCCTCTTTAAAACATCCAATGGAATTAGAGAGACTATCATACACAGTATGGTCATACCATTAAACCGCTTGTTCTGCAGTAAGAGTAACATTGCCAGCAATTTCTGCAACCCTTCTAGACATCACGTAAATTTCAGATACAAAATGGCAAATTGCTGTTCACTTATATGAAGCGAATGACACTGATGGGCAGCAAGAAGTGAGACAACACTCCCAACCACTTCACTGACTAGGATTTGTGTTTGATTCTCAGCGTGGACATCACCAAAAAAATTAACGCTTCTCATAAATTCTTTACGCATACTCACTGTCCTGTCATAGATAGGTAAGTCAACGAATTAAACAGAAGATTCTGAAACATCTCATCTAGCAAAGTAAACAATTCAGCACTAGTGAATCCTCAACAAGCTTCATGCCCAGAGAAACCTAGTATGTATTCTGGAGATTTTTAAATATAGTATCAAAGGTGAAATTTAAGTGAGCTTTAACAATTGCAAAATCTTCTTGAGGACAAAAAAAAGCAGGATCGTACTATTAATTCCCCATTCGAATTTGCTATGGTCAAACCATATTGTGATGGTTTCAGTGCTCTGTGAAAAAGCTGGTATAATTTTGCAGTAAGTGAAGTAGTTCTTCTTGTCCACGACTGAAGAAAAATACTTGAGGAATAGCAACAGAAAAAAAAAATTATATCTATAAATTCGAAAAGAGCCAAGAGACTGAATGTTTAAGGTAACATTGATGTTTTTGCTTCGAATCACAACAGAAACATCACACTCTTCAGTTACTAATAAACCTTTCATTTTAGAGAAGAATGAATATATAATGTGCTTACTGTATATCATTACAGTAAGAAACACTATAATGGAGAGATTTGAACGTGTCTCTTTTGTGTTGTAGATTCGCATATTTTAAGACATTTTTGTCCCTATGACTTTTATCGCAACTTTTATTACAAATATTTTTATAAATGCTTAATAGTGAACCACCCTCTCCCAAGTCTAGAGCGACACTACTTTGTATCTCAATTCTTAACTTTTCTTGGGAAGGAGCAGCAAGGGCTTTTTAATTCGTTACTTTTGGATAATGACGAGTTCCTCTATAGAATTGGGGCAATGTCAACAATTTTATGTGCTCTATAAGGAATATATTTTATCAAAATATCAAGAATACTGTGATTGTTTATTGCCTAAAAGTGACTTGCCCAGCCAAGAGTTAAATAATGAGACCAAGATGAATACCATTATTTTGATGACTTGGTAATAGTTTACTTCCATGAAAATGTTCTTATTCTCTGAAATGGACAATTCTCTTCACACTCTTATACAAAGTTTGAAAAAAAAAATATCTTTAGCAAACACTGTTATTTTTATTGATCTGTAAGACACTTTCTGAGTAAGAAAGTATGCTTTCTCTGCAAACACAGCCCCCTATCCGCCCTTCCAACCAGATAGCAACAACTAAGACCCTCCAACATACAAGTTCTGGAGCAGCCACTGTATATCAAGAGATCTTCGAAGCTTCAGGTTCTCGAGGTTATAATGGATTGATTACCAGGAGAGAGAGACTTAAGGAACTTAATCTAAAAATACTTGACCAGAGGAGGACAAAAACTTTCGAGAGTCTATATAGAGTGAATAGGCGTTCTGAGTTGGAATGAAATTAGCCAGCAGAGCTAAAAATACAGACAAGGGTCAGGGGGCGGTAATACATATTTTTTTTTTTTTAGAATCGAGTAAGTAAATGGATACTACAGAAAAAGTAGGTATTGAGAGGGTACACAGTGCTCAGTGGAATGATGAGTAGGTAGGAACAGGATCTTAGGTAGGAACAGGATCTTAGGTAGGAACAGGATCTTAGGTAGGAACAGGATCTTAGGTAGGAACAGGATCTTAGGTAGGAACAGGATCTTAGGTAGGAACAGGATCTGCCGGTCTATGATAGCTAAGAGACAGTTACTGGGCATTAATCTGACTTGTACAAACATGATGATAAACAAGATACTTCTGCAACACTTGGCAATCTGTATTCTGAAAGTGTTTCGCCGGCCAGTGACTTCTTCAGTCCGATGCAGAGAAACGGGGGAAGACGAGGAGGTGTTCGAGATAATCAGTCCCTCAGCCTGGAGACGATGAGCACACCCATAAGAAAAAAATAATAAATCCCTTGATACGCACAAATGCTCATACGCAGTGACATTTAATTACCAGCTTCCTGAAATACGCTACGCTGATAATCTAATCAATCTGAATTTAACTATTCCACCAGAGAATACTAAGTCATTTCCCTGCTTAGTATTCCCAGGTTCAGAGCTCTATTAATTAAAATTACTGGTCCACTAACTTTTGACCATGGATGTGAGAGTTTCAGTGAGTTTACGTGCCAACGCAAGAACGATCTGTCTAATTAAATTAAGGTTGAAACAAAAATGAAAAAAAATGTATTTTACAAATGCGTAAAATTCTGACATTTCAGAACCCAACCAAAATGATACAATGTATACACACACACACACTATATATATATATATATATATATATATATATATATATATATATATATATATATATATATATATATATATATATATATATATTTTCTATTAGTAATTGTAATATTAATATTTTAGGTAACTCTTGGATGCCATCACCTAGCAACCATAGGTACCGCTTTGTTGCTATTTAAGTGCAAGAATGAGTAACTACTATTACCATGATAACCAACAGCAACTTGAACCAGAGGTTCTACTGCAGTGCTTACGCTGTTTCACCTCAATTTGTAAACTCTATACCAAGATCATGTACTGCATGATGGACGTTCACATGAAGAATGCCGCTCTCCCTGCAACCTTCATCCCCCACAATTCATGAACACTTCTGCCTCAACGACCTTCCCAGCTCCAACTTTCCTGACAACATCATCAGAGATACTGAAAATTACTCTCGACTCTGCAATGGAACTGTGGAATATACACCTCAGTTGCCCCAAATAACTTCACACCAAGACAAGTCCAAGATTCTGTGCAACAATCCATCGAAGACCTCGACAATTATGCACGACTCGCGTACCTAACAAAAGAATTAAAAAAAATTAAGAATGGGTCATCCCAAATAAGACAGCAAACTGAGATACTGTACTTGTACGCCTACTAGTTGTCTCCAGCCTGAATTCTGCTAACTTTCGCCATTAAGAGCTCCGCAACTGGGTTAAGCCCTGACTCTGTTTCTACGACTGAAGACACTCCTCTCTCTCCTTACCAGGGAGTTACTTCGCTATTATCGGCTTGACAAACCTCTCGGAGAGAGAAACATTGCAGCAATGTAATATCGCATTAGTTACACCTGTGTTCTTTTGCCTAATATACACAGTGTTTGAATAAGATACATATGCAGCACTAGGGTAACATTGCAGAGATGTTTCTTCAACTAGAGGCGTTTTCAGTCCGATACAGAGAATAATACTGAATACGGCAGATGACATGACAGAGTAGTTTGAGGCCATCAGTCCCTTCAGTCTTTATGAGTTAGTTGGAGACGGTGGAAGACGTGAATAAAGAGTTTGAGGAGAACAGTAGTGAAAGGGAGTGTTCAGTTCATCAGTTTTGATGAATGTAGATGTAGTGTCTGAGGTTGGAGACTTATATCCTCCAAACACGAGAGTTGACGTCGAGGTGTGTTGGATCCACTAGTGAAGTTGGTCTTGCCAATAGTTTAAGCTACAGATGCCAGACGTCGTGAGTGTGCTTGGATAAAGCTCTTGCACCTCATCAAAGTGTTGATCTCCAAATATTGGTGGTTCGACTATTATGCCTTTACGCTCATTGAAGTATACGGTTCTAGAGGTATGTGGCGCGGGGATGTCCTTCTAGGATTGGGCAGCGATGAAAACAAGTTTAATTTGTTAAACAGACTACTTCGTTCCGAGAGCCATAATCCCTCTAAGAGACGACCCTGCCTGCTGCTGCGTTAGGCAGATACTTGTGTGTTAGTTACTGTTGTGGGTTGTATCCTGGAGAAATGAAGGAAGGGGGAAGGGGGGAACTGGACAGCATACATTCATAGGACCAAGATTTTAAAAGAGCTAAAGTCATATAATAGCTACTACCTTTGAAATTTAAGCAACTGAAAAAGAGTTTAAGATTATCCCCAAAAAATTTCACCTATTATAAACTCGATTTTCCGAGAACGTGTAATAGAGTTTGGAAATTGTAGCTGTCTTTGACTTGTTCGGATGTTTAGGAATTGACATTATACCTGGATCGAGTATTTCCCAATATCTTTCCGCTAGGTATCTATGATGACAACTTCTGCCAGAGAAATACACTAATAACGCAGTCTGCGTTTTCTCCTCTTGACTTTCCTCACTCAGGGCCTCGCGCTTTCTTCCGCTGCAGAAAAACAAATTGTGCTCTCTGGTGGTTTCTAGAAAACATGCCTTTTCCGGTGAAAAAAAACCCAGGTTTTTTCCCCCCAGCGTGAGGAAACAGACTTCACCAGTGAGCGCAGACAACCATAATAAGCTAATGCATCAAATTTCGACAGGAAAACCCCATCAATAATACATAGCGCTCCTTAATATTATACTGACCCTATATTTTCCAGACAGGATTTCCAAGTTACAGTTATTAATTCTCGGTGGAAGTGCGTCATTTACATATGAATTCTGCATAACCCAGGGTTCCGGAGGTTGAGCATCTATATACAAGGCGAGTCAGGCGACGCTGCAAGACAAGCACTCAAAAATTATAGGAGAATATTTTGCAGGATGAGGCGGGATATGGGATTTTTTATTAATATAACCTTTTTCTTCATTCATTTATAATAATTTTATCATTATTTTGCTTGATTGAATTTGTATTTGCCTTTTGCATATATATATATATATATATATATATATATATATATATATATATATATATATATATATATATATATATATATATATATATATACATGTATATATATTATGCAAATATCACAAACCAAGCAATACAGGATACAAAACAACCACGGGGGAGTAGAATGATAGCTCTAGGCCTTTCGTGTTGCAATAAACACATCATCAGGAGTTTGTAAAGTCGAGCAAATACGATGCCAAAGGACGTCTACACTCTAGTGAGGGAGGGAGAGAGAGAGAGAACAGGAAGTGCCCCCAGGCATACCAGTGCCCATAGCCAGAAGGATGATTATAGCATTAGAAAAATCCCACAAACATTGATATTGTAATAGTAGCCTAAACGAAAGTAACGTGGCAATAATAAAAAAATCGGTCATACTCCGCTCCGATATAAGTAATTTTACATACATAATTATATTGTCAGTGATATAAAAGTCAATGACACTTATGGAGTAACCATCCATGAGAAAGCAGGTCCATTTAAAGGGACGAGAAAACGGGAACATTTAAAGGGACGAGAAAACGGGAACATTTAAAGGGGAGACTTCTAAAAATTATGCTAAGGAAACGGAGCTCATTAAAATAAATTAATTTAAAGAGGGAGGCATCTGTAATAACAAGGAAGACGGCCACAGTTATTCATCCCACATAATTCTGAGGTAAACTTTGGTTCAACCTTCAGAAACTGCAGGAAAAAAAGGCTTTAATTCCTCGGTGTGGCACTACATTTAAGACAGTCTTATGCATTCTTATAAGAGCCTAATTTTTGACTGTGTACTATTGCCTCAACTAAAAACTCATCTAATTTGAACAACCCGTCACTGATATTGTATAATGACTGCCTATCATGCTTAATAATTGCCGATTCTACAATATTCCTTTCAAGCCACAAGGAACAAGGGAAGATGACTCTTGCTTCCTGCCAATTTGCTGGGTTATTGCAAGCTCTAAAGTGGTCGAAAATCGCGTGCTATACGTATCGAATAACGGTGTTGTGAAATTCTCACTTCTAACGGTTTTCTGTCTGTCCCAAACAGGAGAGACTGCAACCGTTGCAACCAATTCTGTAGACACCACCAGCACGCTGTTGGGGTGAATTCTTTATCAGAATGCTTCTAACAGTCCGTGAATTTTTAAATACTACTTGTATATTAAATCTTCTAAGAACATTCGGCAGGATAGATAAATTCTCGTTATATGGGAGGACCAGCGCATTCTTGGTCTGAGGTGTTATCCTAGGTTCTGTTCTATAATAAGTTTTCTTAGCTGCCAATAAGGCAGATTCCACAAAGACCTTAGTTTCATGCCAATGTCAAATATTTTCTTAATTTCTTCATCTAGAAACTCCGGACTGCAAACTCTATAGGCTCTCAGAAACATGATAAAAATGCACTCCTTTTAACTCTTGTCTCATGGTTAGAATGGTAGTGAATGTATGAGCACACCCTGTCATGACCCATGACTTCTTCCCAACATTTTGACATACCCTGTCATGACATATGACTCCCCAACATCTTGACATACCCTGTCATGACCCATGACTTATCCCCAACATCTTGATATACCCTGTCATGACCCATGACTCCTCCCCAACATCTTGACATACCCTGTCATAACCCATGACTCCTCTCCAACATCTTGACATACCCTGTCATGACCCATGACTCCTCCCCAACATCTTGACATACCCTATCATGACTCCTGTATCCTCCCCCACATCTTGACATACCCTGTCATGACCCATGACTCCTCCCCAACATCTTGACATACCC
Organism: Cherax destructor; assembly: GCA_009830355.1. Classification (NCBI taxonomy): domain Eukaryota; kingdom Metazoa; phylum Arthropoda; class Malacostraca; order Decapoda; family Parastacidae; genus Cherax; species Cherax destructor. The sequence continues at coordinate 123,697 of WNWK01002616.1, read as the reverse complement.
TGGTATGACCCTTATCTCCTCTCCGACATCTTGACATACTCTATCATGACTCCTGTCTCCTCTCCTACATCTTGACATACCCTGTCATGACCCAAGACATCTCTCCCATATCTTGACATACCCTGTCATGACCTTTGACTCCTCCCCCGCATCTTGACATTTGCTGCCTTCTCCTCCCTTCTCTGTCAGTTTAAATTTGGCCTTATTGACTTCCAAATTAAACAAAATATAGGACTCTGCATGACAGGTTATATATATCGTGATTTCTTTTGTGTTTAGGAAATTTTAAATGTTAATTCTAATGTACAGAGTTTAATCCTTTTCCTCAGACACATTCAGTTGTTCAGAACTGCCAGATGAGAATGACAAACACCCCCACCTTAAATCAACGGGGATATTTTATTTTTGTTTATAACAGAAAAAAGCGTTGTAAATATTGCAAAGAGTACACGAACACTGGACATAATGTTTCTCAAACCCCTATAAATATCCAGGTCGGGAGATATATCTTCATAAATATTAAAATAATGTAAGGAGTAGTTTAGTGATCCTCTAACGAGTGTGTGGAACAAAATATTAAAGTCCGTAGTTGTTGCAGTAACATCGACAGTCGCTGTTGCAGCAGCGATCATATAACAGGAGTCAGATCACTGGCTCAGTGGCTTTTAATTTTTGGCCATTTAGCTCACCATCAATAGTTGGTAAAATATTAGTAACAAAAGTAGTAAATTTACTTCATAACCATCTTGAAGAACATTATTTACACGTTTATACATGAGTGAATTTTTGACCTATGACTTTTATGAGTTGAGGAGAAATATTAAACTGAAAATTTCACACAAGTTTAAAATACATTTAATTTTATATTGGCAAAACACAAAGTAAACATTTACAATTTGCTAATATTATTTAAATAAGTATATTTCGCTCAATGAAATGGTGAGTAATATGACCTACAACCATGAAAATAATTTAGTTTACCACCATTCATACGTCCAAGATACAATTTTTTCCAATCTTATTAAAGTAATTATATATGCTATGCAAAATATTTAGTTAAATCAAGTTCCTGAACTACGAGAGAGACTTTATAATCTCTGGTTTAATATATTACCCAAGAACTTGCCTCATCCACCAGGCCAGTCGTATAAGTGGAGAGTAAACTATAATCTGGTACACAAACTTATTAATTAAAAGATAACCTCTCTCTTTTACCCGAAAACTTGTGATGGGGAGGAGAGAGTTGAAACTTAATTTAGTTATCGCCAATATATCCTTTTCTCTCCCCTAAAAGGATGAAATTCTTCGGTATTTTAAACAATGACATAAACATATTTTTCTAGGTCTGACAAGTGGCTGTGCCCTTATATTTTGACCTTAGTTTTCTAGTTTGAATGTGTAATGATCTCTGGAAAAAGGAGGAAGAGGAGAGAGGATTTGGACTGGGGACGGGATAGACATGGCTGTAAAGTTAAGTATCTTAATGACAACAACATTCTTCATAGTTACTCAACCGACACCTCCCACTGCCGATAGCATGTGGAGTTCCCCAAGTTAGTATTCTGGGTCCTTTATTATTCCTGTGTTATGTAAATGATATGCCCATCAGTGTCAAGTGCAAACTCCTACTGTATGCGGATGACAGTGCTCTGTTAGTGTCAGGTAAAGACCCACAAGATATAGCTAATGTATTAACACTGGAACTGGAGTCCTGCAGCAAATGGTTAGTAGACAACAAACTATCGTTACACCTCGGGAAAACAGAAGCCATACTCTTTGGCACGAAATATAAACTGAGAAGGGTAAATAATTTTAATGTCCGGTGTAACGGGGAATCCATCACTTCAGTTTCCTCAGTAACATATCTGGGAATCCCCTTTGACCCATGCATGTCAGGAGAATTGATAGGTAACAGTGTAGTAAAGAAAGCGAATGCCAGACTGAAGTTCCTCTACAGACAAGCACAGTGTCTACCTACTGAGGCTCGCAGGACCCTATGTCTAGCCCTTATACAATGTCATATTGACTACGCTTGCTCTTCATGGTACTCTGCCTTGACAAAAAACTGAAAGATAAGCTGCAAATCACCCAGAACAAAATGATGAGATTCATCCTGGACCTGGGACCAAGAGAACATGTAGGCCAGGATGAATTACAACAATTGGATATGATAAATATTGAAGACAGAGTAAAACAACTTAAATTGAATCAAGTTTATAAAATTGCTCACAAACAGTGTCCAGAATATCTTGCTGCCAATTTTGTTAAGGCTGGGAACCAAAGCAGTCATAGTACTAGGGGGAGAGAGCACAACTTTGTAGTTCCCACAGTTAGTGGCCAGGCTTCAAACACCTTTTACTGTACAGCAATAAAGGAATGGAACAGACTGCACATGTCAAAGCCAGTCATACCATGAGCCAGTTCAAGAAGAGAGCCAAAAGGTACCTGATGAATGTAGCGACAGAAAGGGAGGAGAATTATTTTTTATTTTTTTAGCTAACATATATGTAAATAACTCTTTTTACCTTATTCCTAGTATATATTCTTTATAGTATAAAAACATATATCTCCTACAGTGTATAATATTAAGGTATTAAATGGACCCCAATGGAAATAAGTCACACTGTCTGACTTTTTTGACTTTTTTGGGTTATCCTAGGTTCTCTACACATATGCTGCTATGTATGATAATGTATGTAACTGTATTTGTGTATACCTGAATAAACTTACTTACTTAAGTTGGTGAGAGATGAAACGGGGCGAGGCAGTAAGGGGTGGCGTGGGCGGAGAGGGTGGTGTGGGCGGAGGTGGTGGCGTGGGCGGAGGAGGTGGCGTGGGCGGAGGGGGTGGCGTGAGCGGAGGAGGTGGTGGGCGTGGCAGTTGGGAAAGGAAAACTTGGAAGTTAATGAATTTGTGAAGGTTAAGAAACGCATAGAGTAAAAAAAAAATTATAAGTGCGTAGATAAAAAAGGAAGATTTAAATTAACAATACCAATGAATATTTAAATTAATGGGGTTTTCTCTAAGGCGCCCGGCTCGGGAAGGCCATTGCTTGCATACACATATCTCTTCCTTACCAGTTTCCTCTAAGTTCAAGCTACTGTAACTCACTCTACACTTAGCTACGTCTTATCCGTCCTGCCAGTGTTTACATACCTACTCCAGACAACAAACTATTTTTACAATCTAACAACATCGGAAATATATATCAATTGTCGGAGCAACAAAATCAACGAACGTGGCTGAGAACATCACTTATTGTTTCCTGCTGAGCTTCATCCACAACTTATAGGTCGACTGAGGAAGCAGCAGATATATAGCAGACAGTGATGAAGAGAGAGTGAAGTAGTGAGAGCAACAGTGATGAAGAGAGAGTGAAGTAGTGAGAGCAACAGTGATGAAGAGAGAGTGCAGTAGTGAGAGCAGACAGTGATGAAGAGAGAGTGCAGTAGTGAGAGCAGACAGTGATGAAGAGAGAGTGCAGTAGTGAGAGCAGACAGTGATGAAGAGAGAGTGCAGTAGTAGAGCAGACAGTGATGAAAGAGAGTGAAGTAGTGAGAGCAGACAGTGATGAAGAGAGAGTGCAGTAGTGAGAGCAGACAGTGATGAAGAGAGAGTGCAGTAGTGAGAGCAGACAGTGATGAAGAGAGAGTGCAGTAGTGAGAGCAGACAGTGATGAAGAGAGAGTGCAGTAGTGAGAGCAGACAGTGATGAAGAGAGAGTGCAGTAGTGGAGCAACAGTGATGAAGAGAGTGCAGTAGTGAGAGCAGACAGTGATGAAGAGAGAGTGCAGTAGTGAGAGCAGACAGTGATGAAGAGAGAGTGAAGTAGTGAGAGCAGACAGTGATGAAGAGAGAGTGAAGTAGTGAGAGCAACAGTGATGAAGAGAGAGTGAAGTAGTGAGAGCAGACAGTGATGAAGAGAGAGTGAAGTAGTGAGAGCAGACAGTGATGAAGAGAGAGTGCAGTAGTGAGAGCAGACAGTGATGAAGAGAGAGTGAAGTAGTGAGAGCAACAGTGATGAAGAGAGAGTGAAGTAGTGAGAGCAACAGTGATGAAGAGAGAGTGCAGTAGTGAGAGCAGACAGTGATGAAGAGAGAGTGCAGTAGTGAGAGCAGACAGTGATGAAGAGAGAGTGCAGTAGTGAGAGCAGACAGTGATGAAGAGAGAGTGCAGTAGTGAGAGCAACAGTGATGAAGAGAGAGTGAAGTAGTGAGAGCAGACAGTGATGAAGAGAGAGTGCAGTAGTGAGAGCAGACAGTGATGAAGAGAGAGTGCAGTAGTGAGAGCAACAGTGATGAAGAGAGAGTGAAGTAGTGAGAGCAGACAGTGATGAAGAGAGAGTGAAGTAGTGAGAGCAACAGTGATGAAGAGAGAGTGAAGTAGTGAGAGCAACAGTGATGAAGAGAGTGCAGTAGTGAGAGCAGACAGTGATGAAGAGAGATGCAGTAGTGAGAGCAGACAGTGATGAAGAGAGAGTGCAGTAGTGAGACAGACAGTGATGAAGAGAGGTGAAGTAGTGAGAGCAACAGTGATGAAGAGAGAGTGAAGTAGTGAGAGCAACAGTGATGAAGAGAGAGTGCAGTAGTGAGAGCAGACAGTGATGAAGAGAGAGTGCAGTAGTGAGAGCAGACAGTGATGAAGAGAGAGTGCAGTAGTGAGAGCAGACAGTGATGAAGAGAGAGTGCAGTAGCGAGAGCAACAGTGATGAAGAGAGAGCAACAGTGATGAAGAGAGAGTGAAGTAGTGAGAGCAGACAGTGATGAAGAGAGAGTGCAGTAGTGAGAGCAGACAGTGATGAAGAGAGAGTGCAGTAGTGAGAGCAGACAGTGATGAAGAGAGAGTGCAGTAGTGAGAGCAGACAGTGATGAAGAGAGAGTGCAGTAGTGAGAGCAACAGTGATGAAGAGAGAGTGAAGTAGTGAGAGCAGACAGTGATGAAGAGAGAGTGCAGTAGTGAGAGCAGACAGTGATGAAGAGAGAGTGCAGTAGTGAGAGCAACAGTGATGAAGAGAGAGTGAAGTAGTGAGAGCAGACAGTGATGAAGAGAGAGTGCAGTAGTGAGAGCAGACAGTGATGAAGAGAGAGTGCAGTAGTGAGAGCAGACAGTGATGAAGAGAGAGTGAAGTAGTGAGAGCAACAGTGATGAAGAGAGAGTGCAGTAGTGAGAGCAGACAGTGATGAAGAGAGAGTGCAGTAGTGAGAGCAGACAGTGATGAAGAGAGAGTGAAGTAGTGAGAGCAGACAGTGATGAAGAGAGAGTGAAGTAGTGAGAGCAGTTTCAGACTGTGGAAATATAATTAGCGTCAAGACGGCGGAATTTGTGTGGTGAAGAATAAAGAAAAGTCAGGAAGACGGTGCATTTGGGCAAAAAAATAGCACAATTAAAGGTGAGAAGGCCTGGACGAGAGGCGATTGTTAAAATATATGCTGCGGAGTTTCTGTGGCAAGAAAGTAAAGCGGGGAGAGAGTGAAGAGCTTGTGTTATGACCGATATGACGTAACCCGGAAACATGTGTTGTGAGCATCAGTATGGAACCGACACCTTGTCAAGCATATCGAGAAACTAGAGAAAGTGCAGAGGCTTGCAACAAGACTGGTCCCGGAGCTAAGGAATATGTCCTATGAGGAGAGGTTAAGGGAACTCAACCTGATGACACTGGAGGACAGGAGGACTAGGGGGAATATGACAACGAGAGGAATTGACAGGGTGAACATGGACAGAATGTTTCAGAGATGGGTAATTGGAACGAGAGGGCACAGCTGGAAGTTGAAAACTCAGATGAGTCAAAGAGATGTTAAGAAGTATTTTCTCAGCCTTAGAGTTGTCAGGAAGTTGAAAAATCTGGAGAGTGAAGTGGTAGAGGCAAGATCCATACATAGTTTTAAGAAGAAGTACGATAAGGTCCTTGAAGCCAGGAGAGAAACCTAGTAGAGACCAACGAAGAGGCGGGGCCAGGAGCTGTGAATCAACCTCTGTAACTAGATATAGATGAGTACATACACATGCAAAAATGAGCATTCATGAATACCAACTATACAGCACTATACTGCCTCCTTCTCTCCTTTCTGTTATTATGACTTTGTAAATGGTCCAAGTCGGACCGAAACGTCGTCGTAAGCTCCTCTCTGCTATGTGCGGGTTATTTGTGTATTGTTCCAGTCACGATATTGTGACTTTTTATTATTTATAAGTGGCACGCCTGGGCTCTTATTATCTGCTTCCCTCCTCCCTCATTCTAGCAAAAAAACACTCACTCTGAACATATTTGCTCGGATTTTATCATCTTTCCTGCAACATTGCAAGCTTCTGATGATGTGTTGATTGCAACACGAAAGGCCTAGAGCTATCTTTCAACTCTCCCCGTGGTTGTTTATTATATAGGTAAAATTGGTCAATTAGCAAGAAATTTAAAATTAAGTCCTTTCTAAAATTTTCTCTTATACGTTTAAAGATATTTTTTTCATTTATGTTAATGTAAAAATTAATGATTTTGTACCAAAAAAAAAAAAACTAACCTTATTATAACAAGCGCAATTTAATTTAGCCTAATTCACCTAAATATATTTTAGATAAGTTTACAATAATTTAATAATAAACAAACACATAAGAACATAGGGAAGAAGGAACACTGCAGCAGGCCTACTGGCCCATGCGAGGCAGATCCAAGTCACCTCCCGGCTTAAACCAATAACCCACCTAGTCAGGTCAGGTCACATCCACTTGAGGAAGGAGCACGGCATTAGACCTATTAGCACAAGAAAGTCAGATCCAACTCACGCCCACCCACTCATGTATTTATCCAACCTATTTTTAAAACTACACAACGTCTTAGCTTCTATGACGGTACTCGGCAGTTTGTTCCACTCGTCCATAACTCTATTACCAAACCAGTAACCCACTAACCCAAAAGGATTCTTTCAGGTATACAGAAGTAAGATTAGGGACAAGATAGGGCCACTCAAAAGTTACTCAGGTCAGCTCACCGACAGTGATAAGGAAATGTGTAGAATGTTTAACACCTACTTCCTCTCAGTTTTTACACAGGAAGATACTAGCGATATTCCAGAAATAATAAATTATGTAGAACAGGACGATAGTAAACTATGCACGATTAGGGTCACAAGTGACATGGTCCTTAGCCAAATAGATAAATTAAAACCTAACAAATCCCCAGGCCCTGATGAACTGTATGCAAGGGTTCTAAAGGAATGCAAAGAGGAGCTTAGCAAACCTTTGGCTAATCTTTTCAACATATCACTACAAACTGGCATGGTGCCAGATAAGTGGAAAATGGCAAATGTAATACCTATTTTCGAAGCAGGTGACAGGTCCTTAGCTTCGAACTATAGACCAATAAGCCTTACCACCATAGTGGGAAAATTTATGGAATCAATAATTGCCGAGGCAATTCGTAGCCATCTTGAAAAGCATAAATTAATCAACGAATCTCGGCACGGTTTTACAAAAGGGCGTTCGTGCCTTACGAATTTTTTTTTTTTTTTTCACAAAGGTATTTGAGGAGGTAGATCATGGTAATGAATATGATAGTGTATATGGACTTCAGTAAGGCTTTTGATAGAGTTTCACATCATAGACTACTTGAGGAAAATTAAGGCACACGGAATAGGAGAAATTTTTTCCTGGATAGAGACATGGTTGACAAATAGGCAGCAGAGAGTTTGCATAAATGGGATGAAATCAGAGTGGGGAAGCGTCACGAGCGGTGTTCCACAGGGGTTAGTGTTGGGCCCCTTGTTGTTCACAATCTACATAAACGACATAGATGAGGGAATAAATAGCGACATAAGCAAGTTTGCCGATGACACCAAAATAGGCCGTCCAATTCATTCTGACGAGGACATTAGAACACTCCAGGAAGATTTGAATAGACTGATGCAGTGGTCGGAGAAGTGGCAGATGCAGTTTAATATAGACAAATGTAAAGTTCTAAACATTGGACAGGAAAATAACCATGCCACATATAAACTAAATAATGCAGATATTAAAATTACTGATTGCAAAAAGAATTTGGGAGTTCTGGTTAGCAGTAATCTAAAACCAAGACAACAGTGATTAAGTGTTCGCAATAAAGCGATCAGAATCTTTGGCTTTATATCAAGAAGCATAAATAATAGGAGTCCTCAGGTTGTTCTTCAACTCTATATATCCTTGGTTAGGCCTCATCTAGATTATGTTGCACAGTTTTGGTCACCGTATTACAGAATGGATATAAATGCTCTGGAAAACGTACAAAGGAGGATGACAAAGTTGTTCCCATATATCAGAAATCTTCCCTATGAGGCCCTGAATCTGCACTCTCTAGAAAGGCGTAGAATTAGGGGGGATATGATTGAGGTGTATAAATGGAAAACAGGAATAAATAAAAGGGATGTAAATAGAGTGCTAAAAATATCTAGCCTAGATAGAACTCGCAGCAATGGCTTTAAGTTGGAAAAAATCAGATTCAGGAAGGATATAGGAAAGCACTGGTTTGGTAATAGAGTTGTGGATGAGTAGAACAAACTCCCGAGTACAGTTATAGAGGATAAAACATTGTGTAGTTTTAAAAATAGGTTAGATAAATACATGAGTGGGTGTTGGTGGGTGTGAGTTGGACCTGACTAGCTTGTGCTACTAGGTCAGATGCCGTTCTCCTTCCTTAAGCGAATGTGACCTGACCTGACTAGGTTGGGTCAAGCGTGAATTCATTCGCCCCTCCCTTAAGCCGGTAGGAGACCTGGAGTGCCAGCAGGCCTGCTGCAGTGTTCCTTATTTCTTATGTTCTATATCCTTCCTCAATCTGAATTTTTCCAACTTAAAACCATTGCTTCGAGTCCCTTAAGTGGGTGTGACCTGCCCTGACTAGCCTTGGGCCGGTGGGTGACTTGGACCTGCCTAGCATGGGCCAGTAGGCCTGCTGCAGTGTTCCTTCTTCCTTATGTTCTATTTAAATTCCGTTTACTTATTCCTGTTTTCCATTTATACACCTCAATCATATCCCCTATAATTCTACGCCTTTCTGGAGAGTGCAGATTCAGGGCCCTCAGTCTATCCTCATTGGGAAGATTTCTGATACATGGGATCAACTTTGTTATCTTCCTTTCACGTTTTCCAGTACATTTATATCCATTCTGTAATACGGTGACACAATGAAACATAATTTTTTCGTTAGGTTCCGAATGATTTTTGCGAAATTATTGCATACACAAATTTTCGCTTGCCTTATTCGGTAAGAAGAGCTTTGGTATGTAAGCCAAAATCGCAAGTTTTACCTATTCGGCACGACATATATATATATTATATACGTATATATATATATATATATATATATATATATATATATATATATATATATATATATATATATATATATATATATATATATGTGTGTGTGTGTGTGTGTGTGTAATATGAAGTATGGCAGTAAGTTGACAGAAGAGATGAGAGTGGCGAAGGAATGGGTCGGGCTGGAAGAAGAGTTTTTTCCAGGACTGAGCTAAACCCAGCAGCGACGAAGACACTTTTCGCCACACTGACTCTCATGGAAACTTCTGCTATTGGCAGATGGAAATACTTAGGCAACAGTTGGATTGGAACATGATCGCCCTATGGATTACATATCACCAGGCGTGGCTGGCAGTTCCATTGATGGTGTCGGAGGCGCTTGTACCTGTCTCACACACTCCGGGGTAATGAGCAACTCGTCAGTGTCCTTTGTCACAGCTCGTGCAGCCAAGGAAGACTTTTTTTATGAGAAAAATTTGGTAACGTTTCTACCACCAGCAAAAATATTTATCGCTTTATTATTCTGCCAACTGTGGTGCACTAGGATGCTTGTTGAGCCCAGTCCAACGTAAGTACCTCAACCCAAGGTGCACTAGGATGCTTGTTGAGCCCAGTCCAACGTAAGTACCTCAACCCAAGGTGCACTAGGATGCTTGTTGAGCCCAGTCCAACGTAAGTACCTCAACCCAAGGTGCACTAGGATGCTTGTTGAGCCCAGTCCAACGTAAGCACCTCAACCCAAGGTGCACTAGGATGCTTGTTGAGCCCAGTCCAACGTAAGTACCTCAACCCAAGGTGCACTAGGATGCTTGTTGAGCCCAGTCCAATGTAAGCACCTCAACCCAAGGTGCACTAGGATGCTTGTTGAGCCCAGTCCAACGTAAGCACCTCAACCCAAGGTGCACTAGGATGCTTGTTGAGCCCAGTCCAACGTAAGCACCTCAACCCAAGGTGCACTAGGATGCTTGTTGAGCCCAGTCCAACGTAAGCACCTCAACCCAAGGTGCACTAGGATGCTTGTTGAGCTCATTCCAACGTAAGCACCTCAACCCAATGAATATCTGTTGAATAATGACTGTTAGCTGACAAATGGGAGTAGAAAGACTTCACAAACCTTTTGTTTCTACAAAAGTATGAAGTACTGAGTATTTTTATCAGGTGCTGATAAAGCTCCCAGTGAGCGAGACCTTGCCTAATTTTTTTTTTATATTTTATTTAAAACTGTAGGTACAATACATATATATGGTAAGCATACCAAACCTTAACAATATGAAATTGTATACATATACTAAATCTCCATATCACTCCAACATTACAAACACATACAATAAGATCAGCTACATCCCCCCCCTTATGCACACAGCACTAGTTTTTTTTATATTTTATTTAAAACGCAAAAAATACATAACACATGATAACATAAAGTGCACAAAGAACAATAAAACATGGGCACATATATCTCACCCCATATTACAAAAACACCCAGTGACGTCAAAATCAGGAACTACAACGCCACATGTTTATAAACATATTCAAGATAAACAGCACTAGAGTAGCTCAAGCAAGGCTAAGATACAAACACCACACAACGTACCTAATCCATGAGTCTGGCACATAACAATAAACGTTACGTAAATGAAATAAGATGATGTACACTGCACCCCCCCCTACCTCTGTTTCAATTTACATCACCAGGAAAATCCCCCACCTTGACTCTCCCAATGACAAGAAAACAAGGTATTTCCCCATTATGTTATAAATTAAATAACTCCACCCAAAAAAAAAAAAAAAAAAAAAAAAAACTGACTTTCTGTACAATGTGGATTAATAAACCCCTAAAGGTTCACAGGGCTCTTAACACTGAGCACATGGCGACCCAATAAGTACAAACAAACACTTAACAATAAAACAAAACCCACGTCATTAGGACGCAAGGACAGACACCTGCCCTTGCCCCCCCCACTAATAACTCATAAGCCCTGTACATACAAGGCAGGTTAATTGCAATATTAAATTTTTTCCCCGCCCTAACAAGAATTATGACAATTGTATTATAGATGACATGAACCTTCACACGGCCCCATAACCCGCAGTATGATAAGTACATAACCAATACTCTCAAAGCTTTCACGTTTATACATAAATGGCAGTCATTAATCATCAACCAAAACCCCAAAAACATGGTACGAGACACTCTCAAGAACAGAACGACTAAGGCTCACCAAACCCCTTCCACACTTCCCTATTTCCATACACCCACTCATTTCGCACCGCAGGTGCGTGGTGGGCCAAGCAGACTCAAGACACTAAGCATACGTCACCATTCATCCGCTATAAGACGTATACACGCACACATAGTACCCTGGCCTGGAATAATAACCTCAGGACGCACACAAAATGGTACTCATCTCTAGGAAGCAAAGCCTGGGAGATATAATATAAGTGCCAAAGAAGAGACAATAGTACAGTATTAACAAGGATGTACTGCATATACAACACAAAATATAAAACCCGGACACACCACTCCCACACAACAGGTATTGTGCTATGTCTTTCTACTACAGTGGATGTCTGTCAGCAGAATTACCCAAGAATGCTTATGAGGATTTGAATGACAAAATATCGAAATCCTAGTGCTGTGGTCCAGCCCAGTCTACTTTAATTTCTCCCTTCATTTTTTCTTCTTATATGTTTTTTTTTTCAGCTCCAGATTCAGCCATTCCTAAACAAACTCTTCACCATCCTCACTTTTTAGGGCTCACTTTAAATCCTCATGGTCTTCCTCGACCTTCTATTGCGCTATTCAACCAATAAGATCTACTTCACCCCTCTAAAATCCATTCAACATTTTAGCAATCTTCACAAAATGATTTGGTGCTCTTTGACCCTACAAGTCCCTTCACAACCCTCTAAAACTTATCTGTCATCAAATACCTTTATCAACTCTCCTCAAATGTTGTCTTCTACCCTCTGAAGCTCTCTTGAACACTAAGTCTTTCCTCAGCTCTCTAAAGCTCTCTTCAACTCTCTGAAGCATTTTCGAATCACCAAAAGTGCTCTTTTTAAAACTCTGAAGCCCTTCTCAACCATATGAATCTCTTCTCAGCCCTCTGAACCCCTTCCCAACCCTATTCAGTTTTTCTTAATGCTTTAAATCCCTCTTCAAAACTCTTTAGCTCTCCTCTCATTAATCTCGTTAAAAATTTCGCCAACCCCGTAAAACCCTCTTCATCCCTCTGAAACCCTCGTCAATTCTTTAAAGTTCTTTTTGAGTCTCTATAAATCCTTATCAACCCGATAAACCCCTGTTGCATGCAAAGAGCACGCAACCTTTATTCGGAGCATGTTAAACACACCCACATAGGCTTCCCTCCAGCCAGCGAACCATCGTTAAGGGTTTGAGATGGGGCCCCATCATCAAATCAACGACTCGGTTCAGCCAATCATAATGCGAGTTTGACAATGGCAGAAGGTGATGTGGTTACCACTCACAAGTTTGTCATTGGAATTCCTGCATTGAGCTGGTTGTGGACGGTTGTCTCTGTCTATTGGCTGCTGTTTTGCCTTGACGACCGTGGCTTGTGCTATTATTACTCTCTCTGTACATAGTGTACATATTTGTACAAACCCCTATCTAATACTTGGTGAAGGAAAAGACAAAAGTCTGATATAAAATTAATTGCTTGGTGAAGGAAATACAAATACAAAGCATTTTTACTGTTTCTTTGCTCCAAGCTCCCTTTTACTCTCAGGTTAACAGGCCATTGAACCTGAGATTGTAATAACCCCCAACCCTTTAAAGTATTCCTAAATTCCCTGAAGCCTTCCTCAACCCTCTGAAACCCTTTTCAACCCTCTGAATCCCTTTGAATGCCCCTTTAACTTTCTGAAGCCCTTATCAAGTTTCTAAGTGTGTTCTGAACCCTCTAAGGTATTCCTCAATCCCCTTCATCCTCCCAGACTGAGTTTGTTGCCAGCATATGGCTTCCTACTGCAGCATATTGTTCGACGCGGTGAGAGCTCTTCATTTAATATTAGCTGATTTAGAGTAAGATTATCTCCCTGAATATGCACATAAGATAGCGTCAGCACCAGCATGCACGCGAAGACACACACACACACAAACACACACACACACACAGGAGCTGAGTCTCGACCCCTGCAACCACAATTAGGTGAGTACACACACACAAATCTAAGACAAAAAAAAAACTACTAGGCACAACATTGTTACGTAATAAGGATATGCAAATTAGACGACTTTTCGATGGAGAATATGGCGAAAATAAATTATTTAATAAGAACATTAAGACATTAAATGAGGATAAAAGTGAGGAAGCAACGAAGTTTTTTCTGTTTAGAAAGTAACAGGACCGAACCGTCCTACTGTATGACTTCTTAAAGAAACCATCTGTAAATATTTTGTATAATAATATAAATACAGAAATTGCAAGAAGATTAGAATTAGGAACATTACAAATGAGAAGAAACATGATTCAGTCTAACTGAAATTAAACGAGATTGAATCCGATGGAAATTATTTACTGTAGAGACGATAAAGAGTAGGAAAGACAGGAAGCGGAGTACCAACATGGGTAAGAGAAACAGTACACCACGCTAAGTAAAATGAGTTAGAAAACAATTTTTTTTTCAACGAGTCGGCCGTCTCCCACCGAGGCAGGGTGACCCAAAAAGAAATTAAATCCCCAAAAATAAAATACTTTCATCATCATTCAACACATTCACCACACTCATACATAATCACTGTCTTTGCAGAGGAGCTCAGATACGACAGCTGAGAATAGTCCCTCCCAGCTGTCACTATCTCAGACCCCTCCTTTAAAGTGCAGGCATTGTACTTCCCATTTCCAGGACTCAAGTCCGGCTAAATCTATAATAACCGGTTTCCCTGAATCCCTTCACTAAATATTACCCTGCTCACACTCCAACAGCTCGTCAGGTCCAAAAAACCATTCGTCTCCATTCACTCCTATCTAACACGCTCACATGCTTGCTGGAAGTCCAAGCCTCTCGCCCACAAAACCTCCTTCAAACCCTCCCTCCAACCTTTTCGAGGACAACCCCTACCCCTCCTTCCTTACCCTACAGATTTATACGCTCTCCAAGTCATTCTACTTTGATCCATTCTCTCTAAATGACCAAACTACCTCAACAACTCCTCTTCAGCCCTCTGACTAATACTTTTAATAACTCCACACCTCCTAATTTCCACACTCCGACGGCGAGACTCATGAAAGTTAGTATACACTAGTGTATACTAATTAACTTTTATGAGTTAGTGTATACTAACTTTTATGAGTTAGTGTATATATTCTAACTTTTATGAGTTAGTGTATACTAACGTTTATGAGTTAACGTATACTAACTTTTATGAGTTAGTGTATATATTCTAACTTTTATGAGTTAGTGTATACTAACGTTTATGAGTTAACGTATACTAACTTTTATGAGTGAGATATAAGTTTGATATGATAAATGAGGAACCACATAATATACAATGGAAATTAACGATGAAAAGTGAAAAGTGAAAAAAAACACCTACAAACAAATCAAATAAGCATATTACGAGGCTGTGGCTGCAAGTAAACGGTCAACACATCTCCAAAACATTACTTTATTATGCTGAAAAGCTATGGTATATTTGACAACCAACTCACAATAAAGTACAGAAACTTGAGACGACGTTTCAGCACATACCTGACCGTCATTCAGTCGTGACTTTAAAAATAAAATCAGTTTCTGACTGGTGGTCTATATTTTTAATGCAGCCGTAATGTCAGTAGCGTCGTAGTAGCTACGCTGAACAACCCGTAATAAACCATAACACGGGTGGGGTTCGAACCCGCGGGCAGAGAGTCTCAAAACTATGTTATTACTTATGTAATAACGCCCCATAAATAAAGTCCGTAATGAAAGACTGGAGTTCTAACAGAGGCATCTGAAGATATTTAAAAAAAATAGAGGTTTTATTGTGACTTTGTAAATGGTTTAGATCGGACAGAAACGTTGTGGTAAGTTCCTCTCTCCTGTGTAGGTTATTTGTGTATTGTTCCAGTCACGGTCCCGGAGCTATACTGACAAGCTCTAGCAGCTGAATCCATCAGCTAAGGAGAAAAAATAATGATGTGTGGTAACGACGTTCAAGATTTCCTGGGACCTAAACGTGCAGGAAGGTAGAGATAATTAGTGTGACTCTGGATACACCAAGAAGAGGGAATTGGTGTCACCTTAATAAAAATATACCAAATATTATTATTTCTATTAAATTCATAGGGAAGCGCTAAACCCGTAGAGGTTATACAGCCCCTGCGGATTGGGAAGTAATCGGATTTTATTCGAGAAAGAGGAATGGGGCTCCAGTTCATTGGATCACGAGCCCTTCACTAATATTAAGGCATCAACTTGATGGGGAGGGGGGAATACCAAAAAGGACATCATAGATTACTTGATCAGAATATTGGCGGTGCATAAGAGGATAACACTGGTGAGACATATAGTGGAGATAGTGTCCATAAAGAGAGTTTAACTTAGTGAGTCATAACAAAGAGTTAGAGAAGAATCGCACCAGTCAAAGAGAAATCATGTTTGTTGTCGATAGACATTGATTTTGTTATTCGATATTGGTTTTAGTCTGCTGGTCAGTCACTGCTGGTCAGTCACTGCCGGTCAGTCACTGCCGGTCAGTCACTGCCGGTCAGTCACTGCTGGTCAGTCACTGCTGGTCAGTCACTGCCGGTCAGTCACTGCCGGTCAGTCACTGCCGGTCAGTCACTGCCGGTCAGTCACTGCCGGTCAGTCACTGCCGGTCAGTCACTGCCGGTCAGTCACTGCTGGTCAGTCACTGCCGGTCAGTCACTGCCGGTTAGTCACTGCCGGTCAGTCACTGCTGGTCAGTCACTGCCGGTTAGTCACTGCCGGTCAGTCACTGCCGGTCAGTCACTGCCGGTTAGTCACTGCCGGTCAGTCACTGCCGGTCAGTCACTGCCGGTCAGTCACTGCTTGTCGGTCATTGCTGGTCAATCACTGCTGGTCAGTCACTGCCGGTCAGTCACTGCCGGTCAGTCATTGCTGGTCAGTCACTGCTGGTCAATCACTGCTGGTCAATCACTGCTGGTCAGTCACTGCTTGTCGGTCACTGCCGGTCAGTCACTGCTGGTCAGTCACTGCTTGTCGGTCACTGCTGGTCAATCACTGCTGGTCAGTCACTGCCGGTCAGTCACTGCTGGTAAATCACTGCCGGTCAGTCACTGCCGGTCAGTCACTGCCGGTCAGTCACTGCTGGTAAATCACTGCCAGTCAGTCACTGCCGGTCAGTCACTGCCGGTCAGTCACTGCCGGTTAGTCACTGCTGGTCAATCACTGCTGGTCAGTCACTGCTTGTCGGTCTCTGCCGGTCAGTCACTGCTTGTCGGTCACTGCTGGTCAGTCACTGCTGGTCAATCACTGCTGGTCAGTCACTGCTGGTCAGTCACTGCTTGTCGGTCACTGCCGATCAATCACTGCTGGTCAGTCACTGCTGGTCAGTCACTGCTGGTCAGTCACTGCTTGTCGGTCACTGCCGATCAATCACTGCTGGTCAGTCACTGCCGGTCAGTCACTGCTTGTCGGTCACTGCTGGTCAGTCACTGCTGGTCAGTCACTGCCGGTCAGTCACTGCCGGTCAGTCACTGCTGGTCAGTCACTGCTGGTAAATCACTGCAGGTCAGTCACTGCCGGTCAATCACTGCTCTTTCTCTAGTTTGCCTTTGCAAGTTCTATGCTGGTGCTCCATACTATAGGAATGTTTTTACTAATTTGTTGAACTGTGGTATTAAAACATCTTTGTTTGTATAATTTATACGTCTTCTACTCTGGCACTGATATTAATGTATGTACGATAAAGATATGCCAAGTATATTGATCAATCACCTTATTTTCATACATTACTTGACTTTTTAAGGTGTCCCGTAGCTCGATCTCACTCAGCTCACACACTGGGGTCCGGAGTTCGAATCCCCGGTACGGCTGGATAACATTAAGACGTGTTTTCATAAGACACCTGCTCTCCCTCTTCACCCATCAGTATAATATGGGTACCTGGGTGTTAGTCGACTGGTGTGGGTCGCATCCTGGGACCAAATTGACCTAATTTGCCCGAAATGCTCAGCATAACAAGTGGCTTTCTGTACAGTAGTATGTCATTGATGTCAGCTAGGCCTGTATACCTTGTACATGTACTTGTAGAAATAAAGATATTATTATAAGAGAGAGAGAGAGAGAGAGAGAGAGAGAGAGAGAGAGAGAGAGAGAGAGAGAGAGAGAGAGAGAGAGAGAGAGAGAGAGAGAGACATTTACTTATCCAAGAGAAGAAATGCCAGCTGCTCTAAGCTACATCAATCACCAGCTAAGAGCTATATTAGCCTGGGGAAACCGATGGCAGGTAACATTTGCACCTGAGAAAACAAATGATGATGGTCTCTAGGCACCATGATGGTAATGCCGGAGCAGTAGTAAGTATGAATGGGAGAGTGTTGGTACCCGGGGAAGAAGTTTATATCCTTGGGGTGAAATTTGACTCCAAATTGACCATGAAGAACGACGTTGTAAATCTTGCAAATAAGGCAGCCAGGAAGCTTACAGCACTTCAACGTATCTCGCATTTGCTCGACAGTAGGGGTTACAAGATTCTGTATGAGGCACAAGTACGCTCACACCTTGAGTATGCTCCACTTTCTTGGTCTGCCTGCCCCCCATCTCATCTGCGACTGCTTGACAGAGTAGAGAACAGAGCAAGACGCCTCAACTCTCGTCTGGACCCATCCTGGATAGATCTGTCATTTCAGCAGAGCCTTCAACAAAGGAGGGATGTGGGTGGCCTTACTGTTATGTACAAGACCAACATTGTCAAAGTACCATACTTGGCTCCACTTCGAGGACAGAGAGAAGCAAGCTTCTATACCACAAGACGGGCAGGAAGCAGCAACTTCACTCTGGCTGTACCCTTCTCCAGAACATCACTTCATCTGAGATCATTTATCCCCAGGATGACTCGAGTCTGGAACACGTTCGTACAGCATTATGATGTCAACGAGATAAAGTCAGTTGATCAAATGAAAATGCTGGCCCACAGATGGCTCCAACTTCATCCTGTTCCCTACTTGTATGTTTCATAACAAAAATGTTTTCAAATGAGCTGATGTAGGTAACAGCTCTTAGCTTGTCAATAAAGTTAGGGATCCTTAACCTAACCTTGTCAACCCTTTGTAAAAAAAATAAAAATTGAGAGAGAGAGAGAGAGAGAGAGAGAGAGAGAGAGAGAGAGAGAGAGAGAGAGAGAGAGAGAGAACGGACGGATGGGGACAAATGAGGAGTAACACAAAAAACACAAGATCTCTGAGGATGGAAGCAAATTTGAGCACTGATGAATAGCATGCACACTAAGTCAATTTTTCTGCTGAGCGGTGTCGGGTAATAACAGGGAACAGAGTGGACCTTACTGCCCGTTGTCCTCGGAAAGAGCACCATTAAGGGGGGTTCACCGCTCACGTCAGACACTTTCATTACCAGACATCCCCCACTACCTTAGCAGACCGAGCTATGCCACTGCGGTGTTTCAGCTGCTGCAGTATATGTGTCAACCTGGGTGTGTACTCACTCATAGGTGTGAGGTGGAAGCTTCTCAACTTCCCTCAGCAAGAAATGTCAGGTTGTGTACACTAACTGCTTCTTATCTCTACACCTAATTCGACCAGCTTTACTGGTTTCTGTTCTTTTGATTTTTTTTTCATGCAGAAAATTGGGTGTTGAAATTGCCTCTCCACAACTTCGTCCTACCTTTTTCACTATTGTTCCAAGTAAAGTTAACCCGCTTCCATACATCCCTACAGCTTATCAGTGTACTTATTTTCCATCAGTGTTCTTTTTGTCCTTGTTCCTCGTAATTCAAATACTTATACTCTCAACCAAATATCCTTAATATTTTTGCACATTGTAAGCATGTGTATGATATTTAATGTCTCTGATAGAGTCGTCAAATTAATTTCTTTAAACCTCGCACCTCATAGTTCAGTTCCGGCAGTAGTCTAGTTGTAAACTTTTGGATGTTTTCGAGTTTCTGCACATGGTTCTCCAGGTGGGGTCTTCCCACTGGGGTCAAATACTTGATGATTGTCCAGATTTAAGCCGTGTATAAAATACTGGAGGATTCCTTGTTTCGTTTTTCTGCATGCTGTTTCAAGGGTTGGTAGTCCTGCACATTGCTGAAGTTATATGGTTTTCTGTATACCTCTCTCATTAATTTGCTCTTTCTTGGATTGATTTAGGAATCCACTGGATGTCCCACGCCTGCTGCTTGTCCAGATCTATTTGTAGTTTATGTAAACTCTCTCGTTTATCACTCGTTGATTTTGCATAATCAACAAAGACAAATGCATAAGGCTTTTGGCAAGTCGCACATATTAGGAACAGTATTGGTCGTGGCCTTCAGTTTTATGGGTCATAATTCCTTACCTTCTCTTATTCTTATATTTCATTCCACGGTGTCACTCTCGCTCTTCTATCGTCCATGGACTCTGATTCCCTAAGCACTGAATATTTTAATCTTGTCTGGTCTTTTAATTTTTTGAATTATTTCTGGTGGGCTACCCAGTCGTTTTTTTTTTTTTTTTTGCAGCGAAGGAAAATGCCGTCCATCTTTCGATCACACTATACTGATGTTCTAGTGTTACCTTTCAGGCTCGTCATTTAGTACTTTACGGAAACATTCCTTATTATGTTACAAAGGAGTAACTTTGGTAACATTTTCGCCTTTGATTCTATATCATTTTCGAACTATATCTCATCTGTTCGTGTCGTCGCATGGTCGTTCCAAGCTCTCCAGCAAAGTTGGTTAATTTCTGTCGTTCCTTATGTTCTGTATTTCTTCCATTCTCTCTAGAAGTTTCCAATGGGTTTTCTGCATTTATGGTTGGGCCGCTGGCTTTCTATGTTTTTTTTTATTAAATTTCGTTATTTTCAACTCTTGTATTGTATATCAATGGTATACAATACTGACAAGATAATGAATTAGACTCATGTGCAACATTTGGGAAGCTTTAATTTGTAGACGTTTCGCCATCCAGTGGCTTTATCAATACAGTATATGGACATAACCTGAAGACTAGAAATATATGCAGAAGACAGTGGAAGATGAGGTGATGAGTCCCTCAACCCTCTTCAAGACTACGGTGCTCATTACCTCCTAGGCTGAGGGACTGATTACCTCGTCTTCCACTGTCCTCTGTATATATATATTTCTACAGTCTTCAGATTATGTCCATGTACTGTATTGATAAAGCCACATGTTGCACATGTGTTTAATTCATCAGCTTCTGTGTTGCTGTATCATCCAGTTCCTTTACCATTAATTTGTAATGTCCTTTTATCGTCCCCTCTTTTGGAGTCTGGTTTTACAGTTGTCTCTGTCTTTCATTTACTAGTTCCAGACTCATTTCTACTAAATATCTGAAGCTTAGTATAGAGTGTTAGTTCCAGACTCATTTCTACTAAATATCTGAAGCTTAGTATAGAGTGTTAGTTCCAGACTCATTTCTACTAAATATCTGAAGCTTAGTATAGAGTGTTAGTTCCAGACTCATTTCTACTAAATATCTGAAGCTTAGTATAGAGTGTTAGTTCCAGACTCATTTCTACTAAATATCTGAAGCTTAGTATAGAGTGTTAGTTCCAGACTCATTTCTACTAAATATCTGAAGCTTAGTATAGAGTGTTAGTTCCAGACTCATTTCTACTAAATATCTGAAGCTTAGTATAGAATGTTAGCTGGAACCTAGTGGTTCTCCACAGTTAGATAACGACACTTTCTCTGCAGTTCAGAACAATTATTAAAAGAAAACGTAGCGAAAACGTTTCCTATAATAAATTTCCTGAACGTAAGTGTTCGTCCCCACAGCTCGCCAATATCACCTAATCATTTACACTCAAATGATGTGTTGTAGGCTTGCTTTATTTCACTTTTGTTTCCGTTAAGTGAGGACTCAGAATCTTCTTCATTGCTGCCTCCATTAGATTTGCTCTCCGTGTTTCCAGGTTCCTGTGGGATTTCACGAATTTCCCCGTCAAAATATCTATGATCTTATGATGATAACAGCAGTGCGGGCGTAGGTAGAGTTGCGAGTAGAGGGCAGTAGGTGTTCCAGTATGTAGAAGGGAGGGAGGTAGGGATTACGAACACGGATAAGTAGAACTGGTGGAGAGTGGTTCAGAAAATATTAGATCATGGTGGGTAAGAAAGAAGGCGATAATATTAGAAGAGTGGAAAGGGAGGCTACCGAAGTGTTGGGGGTGAGGGCGAAGAAGAAGAGTGGGAATATATTAGACAGCGGAGAAAAGCGTAAAAGGTTGTGGTGGAAGAGGCAGGAGAGGGTTGGGGGTGAAGAGTGACTTTTTATTACACTTTGGTACCCTCCTGTGCTTCTTTTACATTCTAGTCAGCATGTTCTTCCTGCTTCTTCCTTCTCTTCCCTCTTTCTTCTGCTTCTTTAAGTTTGTTTGCATATAAGCGTGTGTGAAGGATATAGGAAGGAAGGAGGATCAGAAGTAGTGGAAGTGGTCGTTATAGAAGTGGCCTGCATGTAACGGACGATACTGCCTTCACGGCCGCTCTCAAGTTGCCAGTTTATGGTTCTTGATCTCCAAGGACGCCCAGACAGAAATGATCCTCCTTTTCCCAAGTTTATGCCGTCAGCTCTGAACTTGGAGGTCCCCCGAGCAATACACCTTTCTCTATGAATGTAAATTTATTATATAGACGTGTGTGTGTGTACTCACCTAATTGTGGTTGCAGGGGTCGATTCATAGCTCATGGTCCCCCTCTTCACTGGTCGCTACTGTATGTGGTGAGTACGCACGCGTGTTGCCATGGTCGACTCTCAGCTCCCGGCCCCACCTCTTTGCTGGTTGCATCTAGGTTCATTCTCTCCTGGCTTCGAGAGCCTTATCGTACCTCTTCTTAAAGCTGAGTTTGAATCCTAATTCTGCCACTCCATTATGAAGGTCGTTCCACTTCCTGAGTACTCTGACTCTTCCGTGTTTTCAACTTCCAGCTTTGTCCTCGTGTTCGTTTCCCGACCCTCAAGCAATCAGTCACTATGCAGTATTTTGTACGTTGTTAACATGTCACCCTTATTCCTTCTTTACTCTAGTGTGATCAGATTCAATTCCCTTATACGACTTACTCCTTACCTCCGGGACTAGTCTCGTTGCAAACCTTTTCTCTTTCTCAAATCTGACCAGGTGTGAGTTCCACACTGGTGATGCGTACTCCAGTATGGGGCCTGACGTTCAACTTATAGAATACCACGAATGAGCCCTTACTTAGAGTTCTGAACGCTAGTATTAGATTTGCCAGACGAACAATTGTTGCAGAAGTTAATCAGGTGATGAGCGCCTCAGGCGACGCATTCCATAGAAAACGATGATAAACATTCGTTTAGTTTAGAGAAGCTCTAGAAGATAAACAGAATGCAGATGTTATATACACAGATTTTGCAAAAGCCTTTGACAAGTGTGACCATGGTGTAATAGCACACAAAATGCGTGATAAAGGAATAACAGGAAAAGTTGGTAGATGGATCTATAATTTCCTAACATGTAGAACACAGAGTAGTAGTCAACAGAGTAAAGTTTGAGGCAGCTACTGTGAAAAGCTCTGTTCCACAAGGCACAGTACTTGCTCCCATCCTATTCCTCATCCTCATATCAGACATTGACAGGGATATAAGCCACAGTGCTGTGTCTTCCTTTGCAGATGACACCCGAATCTGTATGACAGTGTCCACCGTTGAAGACACTGCAAGACTCCAAGCAGACATAAACCAAATCTTTAAATGGGCTGCAGAAAACAATATGAAGTTCAATGATGAGAAATTTCAATTACTCAGATACGGAAAACGTGAAGAAATTAAAATCTCATCGGAGTACAAAACTAATTCCAACCACACAATAGAGCGAAAAACTAATGTCAAAGACCTGGGAGTGATCATGTCAGAGGATCTCACCTTCAAGGACCATAACAATGTAGCAATTGCATCTGCTCGAAAAATGACAGGATGGATAATGAGAACCTTCAAAACCAGGGATGCCAAGCCCATGTTGACACTTTACAGATCGCTTGTTCTATCTAGGCTGGAATATTGCTGCACACTAACGGCACCTTTCAAGGCGGGTGAAATTGCTGACCTTGAAAATGTGCAGAGAACCTTCACCGCACGCATAAGTGCGATAAACCACATCAACTACTGGGAACGCTTGAAGTTCCTAAACCTGTACTCTCTAGAACGCAGGCGGGAGAGATACATTATTATATACACATGGAAAATTCTCGAGGGCTTAGTACCAAACTTGCACACAAAAATCACTCCGTACGAAAGCAAAAGACTCGGCAGGCGATGTAACATCCCCCCAATGAAGAGCAGGGGTGCCACTAGCACGTTGAAGAACAACACAATAAGTGTCAGGGGCCCAAGATTGTTCAACTGCCTCCCAGCATACATCAGGGGGATTACCAACAAGCCCCTGGCTGTCTTCAAGCAGGCACTGGACAGGCACCTCAAGTCGGTACCTGATCAGCCGGGCTGTGGTTCGTACGTTGGACTGCGTGCGGCCAGCAGTAACAGCCTGGTTGATCAGGCTCTGGTCCAACAGGAGGCCTGGTCACAGACCGGGCCGCGGGGGCGTTGACCCCTGGAATTCTCTCCAGGTAGACTCCAGGTAGTCTAAGTGGCACAAATTTGAAATTTTCCTAAAATAGTTTAAGAACTTGGAATCGTTGGAATAAGATCTTAGACTAAAGTAATGGTTATCATACTTTTTGTAGAAAGTATTGTCAATAATACTTTGAAACCAATGAGAAGAAGCCTTCTTTAATTTCTGATTAAAATCTGAATAACCCTATTTATTCAATAAAATTCTTAAACTGGGACTAATGGCAGCCAATAGCAGCGTGAGTCTTGTGTCCAGGAAACTACCAGACCAGTAGTACAAGTTTGAAGCTGATAAGATAAGTCATTCTACATCAGACTTTAAATGTTGAAGCTGTTCAGAAGAAAACTGAAAAAAAACTTAACGTGATCTAACGGGAATAAAAAATTCACACTATTTTACACCTACAATGGTTAAATCAACTCCGACACATCTGAAGTTCACTTTCCGTCGTTGTCGAATTTTTGTTGGCATCTTTCTCGATAGTCTGAAGCTCTGGATGCTGGGAAAAGGTTCAAGGAAAAAAAAAGAAAAATATCCAGACAGCCTAAAACACTTCTGAAAAAATCAATTCTGGAAAAATGTAGGAAAAACTATAAAAGAGTGTGACCTCGACCTGGGAGGCTTGTAATACGGTTGATCTCATGGTGTCGTTGTTCCTGTCTTGTCTCCATCTGTTTTTCACTATCTTCGTTGGGTTCTGCCTTTATTATCTTCGATAGATTGGTCGAAGTGTATCAGCTCTTATACACAAGATCTGAGATGACACTGTGATCTGTTTATGTCAGAAAACTGTGTATGGCCATCATAAAACGTCTGTTAGATTAATGATTGCGAAAAGGATTTGGAAGTTCTGGTTTGTAGTAATCTAAAAACAAGACAGCAGTGCATAAGTGTTCGCAATAAAGCTAACAGAATCCTTGACTTCATATCAAGAAGCATAAATAATAGGAGTCCTCAGGTTGTTCTTCAACTCTATATATCCTTGTTTAGGCCTCATCTAGATTATGCTGCGCAGTTCTGGTATTTTCAGCCCGGTGACAAACCATACAACACATTGCAACAAAAGTGTAAAAAATTCCACAATTAGATTCTGTCAAGACCAACCAAGCACCCCACCATAGTCATGGGGGTAAATAAAAAACCCATCAACACACGCTCTAAACACAAACGAACACGGCCCTAACATGGCTCCTTGAACCCTAAAGCTCAAGAACGTAAAATTAAAAATAAAAAGAATCGGAATTTTAAATTCCCTTTGACTCGTGAAAATCAGATCTGGCCTAAATGAATCCTGGTTGATACCTAAACAAAATCTAAATATAAACCACTTTAATATTCCACAAGAAGGACTTGGTCAAATGGGAGCCCTCGTCCCCCTCCTCCTACTCCTACTCCTCTTACTCCTACTCCTACTCCTCTTCCTCCTACTCCTCCTACTCCTCTTCCTCCTACTCCTCTTACTCCTACTCCTACTCCTCTTCCTCCTACTCCTCTTACTCCTACTCCTCTTCCTCCTACTCCTCTTACTCCTACTCTTCCTCCTACTCCTCTTACTCCTACTCCTCTTCCTCCTACTCCTCTTCCTCCTACTCCTCTTACTCTTCCTCCTACTACACCTACTACTAACGCAGAAAAGTCTCATATGTTAACCTTTAATGCTAAATTAATGTCCAAATTCATTAAATACTATCCTGCCTGAGTCTTCAGAGACACGAACACATCTCTTTCATAGTAATATACAACCCAGAAGGATCGCTGAGCACAGCTGAACTTTATCAGCATTTAGAGCACCTACACACACAAGTTATTATTAATTTAATTCAAGGCAATCTTGATACAAACCATCCAACATGGAGCAAAGGCACTTATCATATGTTTTTTCCGTACCTTCCTAAATATTTTAACTGCAAAACTGGCTACAAATCATCTCTCGATATATGATTAGGCTCGGCTTAACTTAAATATGAAATCAAATGTCATATTTGACCTGTCACTGGCAGTCATTACGAACCACTTTTGGAATTTCATAATTTCGAGTATGTGTGTTTGTGTGTGTGTGTGTGTGTGTACTCACCTAGTTGTGGGCACAGGGGTCGAGTCATACATAGTTCCTGGCCCCGCCTCTTCCCTGGTCGCTACTAGGTCCATTCTCTCTCTTCTCCATGAGCTTTATCGAACCTCTTCTTAAAGCTATGTATGGATCCTGCCTCCACTACATCACTCTCCAGATTGTTCCACTTCCTGACAACTCTGTGACTGAAGAAATACTTCTTAACATCCCTGTGACTCATCTGAGTTTTTAACATCCCTTGGATAGCGACATTCTGTCGCTATCCACTTTGTCAAATTCTCTCAGTATTTTATATGTCGTTATCATATCTTACCCTATCCCTCCCGTCCTCCAGTGTCGTCAGGTTGATTTTCCTTAATACGATGTATATTTTTGGACACTTCACAAATAACAAACACATAGAGAGGAAACTTTTAAAGATGTTTTGCCGAGTCATCTGTGAACTGCCTCTCACATTGACAACTCTTCAACTCTTCCTTTTCCCACTACTCACCTCTTTCATCTTCTCCACTTAATGTCGTAGCTGTTTAGGTTTGTTTTTCATTTTGCTTGTCCTATCTTTGGCCTTAGTCATACTCTTCTCTCTCTGCACAATATCTGTTGACAGTCTCTCATAGCTTTAGTTCCATTTCCTTAACGTCTCTCATATTCTCTTCCTGCTTCTCACAGATTTCCATTCATAGCCTCACAATTAAATTCAAATTACTGCCAACCTTGCACCCTCTTTCATCCTCTTTCCCCTCTTTCATACTCTTTCCCCTCTTTCATACTCTTTCCCCTCTTTCATACTCTTTCCCCTCTTTCATACTCTTTCCCCTCTTTCATATTCTTTCCCCTCTTTCATACTCTTTCCCCTCTTTCATACTCTTTCCCCTCTTTCATACTCTTTCCCCTCTTTCATACTCTTTCCCCTCTTTCATATTCTTTCCCCTCTTTCATATTCTTTCCCCTCTTTCATACTCTTTCCCCTCTTTCATATTCTTTCCCCTCTTTCATACTCTTTCCCCTCTTTCATACTCTTTCCCCTCTTTCATACTCTTTCCCCTCTTTCATATTCTTTCCCCTCTTTCATATTCTTTTCCTGATGCTGCTGCTAGTACTGCGAATGCTACTTGTCATATATGTGACTGTATTTGTGCGTATGTGACCGTATTTGTGTGTAAGTGACCGTATTTGTGAGTATGTGACTATATTTGTGTACATATGTCCATGTGACCGTGTGTGTGTGTGCGTGTGTGTGTGTTAGTTACCATTTTGTCCTAGGCACATGTCGATTAGACACTAGGCCTGTTGTATATATGTGTATGTGTAACGAAACACTTCGAAATGTTTCGGCCCCGCCGGGAATTGAACCCGGGCCCTCCGTGCGTGAAGCAAGAGCGCTAGCCACCATGCCATCGGGGTGTGTGTGTGTGTGTGTGTGTGTGTGTGTTTGTGTGTGTATGTGTGTGTGTGTGTGTGTGTATGTGTGTGTGTGTGACCGTGTGTGTGTGTGTGTATGTGTGACCGTGTGTGTGTGTGGAACGTATAAAAGGAAACAGATGAGTCCTAGAGTTAAAATACCTTTAAAATAATTAGCAGGTTTTTTATATCTCACTGCCACATGTTACTGGAAGACATTTAATAAGAGTAGCAGGGTGCGGCCAGCAGTAACAGCCTGGTTGATCAGACCCTGATCCACCACGAGGCTTGGTCTCCGACAGGGCCGCATCATCGTACCCCCGTGAAGGGCGAGTGTGCGAGTGAAATAAGAGGCACTCGCATATATTGAGGACCAGTAAGGCAGGGAAAACTTCACCGCAATGAAATGTATCTTAGATGACAGTGTGTCCCGTCACGGTAGTAACACAGCGGTAGAAGCAGCAGCAACAATAACAGCAGTAGAAGCAGCAGCAACAATAACAGCAGCGGAAGAACCAACAACAGCAGCAGAGACAACAACCTGAGCAACATCAACAGAAACAGCAATAATAACAGCAACATCATTCGAAACGGCAACAATAAAAACAACAGAAGCAGCAAAAACAGTAACAAAAGAAACTTCAAGAATAGCAACAGTAACAGAAGTAACAACAAAATTAGCAGAAGCAACAAGAGCAGAAGAGACAATATTAGAAATAAGAGCAAAGAAACAATGGCAGCAGAAGCTAAAACAGACAATAAAATGACACAATACCGTGGCTAGAACCTCTCGTCTCCTAAGTACAGGTTCTTTGTGAACAGCAACAACAACAACAGAAGCAGCAGCAACAACAACAGAAGCAGCAGCAACAACAACAGAAGCAGCAACAACAACAACAACAACAGAAGCAACGACAACAACAACAGAAGCAGCAACAACAACAACAGAAGCAGCAACAACAATAAAGGCAGCAACAGTTTGAGCAGAAATTTAAACAACAGAAGTAGTAAGACGAGCAACAGCAGCAGCAATAACTGCTAAATCAACAGCAGCAGCAACAACAACGGCAATAATAACTACACAGCAGCAGCAGCAGCAGCAGCAGCAGCAGCAGCAGGAGGCAGGTAGCAACAATAACAGCAGAGGAAGTATCAACAACGACAATGACGGAACAATAAGTAACAACCACTGAAATATCAGAGTTATGCGAGAGAAAGCAGCTGAAACCCACCTGCCGTGTCACGGTGTACACCTGTACACTCATTCACTCTTCCCCTTTCTTTTGTTGTCCTCGGTATTTTCCGGCTGCAGCGGTCAGCTACCTGACTTTAAATTCGTGAATGTTCTTCACCAGAGGCCTGGAGACATATACAAATTGGTCACTTAGAGGACATTCTTCAGGTCACCCATGTAAGCCAGTCCATATTTACTTATGCGCAAATCGTTTAAAACCTTCACGTCCGTCAGCGCATAGAGTGAAGGAAGCTTAATTCTCGCCCGTCAGATAGTCGTGACATAGTCATGCAGACATTTGATTACACACCTCCCTTAATAATAATAATAATAATAATAATAATAATAATAATAATAATAATAATAATAATAATATTTTTAACACGCTGGCCGTCTCCCACCAAGGCAGGGTGACCCCCCCCCCCAAAAAAAAAAGACATTGTCACCATCATTCACACTATCAATGTCTTTGCAGTAGCACAACAGTTTAGACGTCCCTCTAAACAGCAGATATCCCAAACCCCTCCTTTAAAGTCCAGGTACTGTACTTCCCACCTCCAAGACTCAAGTCTGACTAACCATTTTCCCTTAATCCCTTCACAAAATATTACCCTTTTCACACTCCAACAGCTCGTCAAGTCTCAGAAACTATTCGCCTCCATTTACTCCTAACACTCTCACACATGCCTGTTGTATGTCCAAGTCCCTTGAAAACAAAGCCTCTTTTACCCCTCCCTTCATAATCTCTTGGACGACCCCTACCCCTCCTTCCGTCCACTACAGATTTATACATCCTCCAAGTCATCCTATTTTCCTCCGTCCTCTTTAAATGAGAAAACTACCTCAACAACCCTTCTTCAGCCCTCTGAATAATACTTTTAGTAACTCCACACCTTCTTCTAATTTCCACACTACGAATTCTCTGTATAATATTAACGCCAAAAATTGCCCTTAGACAGGACATCTCCACTGCCTCCAGCCACCTTCTCGCTGCAGCATTTACAACCCATGCTTCACACCTATATAAGAATGTTGGTACCACTATACTCTCATACATTCCCTTCTTTACCTACATGGAGTCATGAATAATCGACCCCCAAAATATAACACGTTTACCTGGAGAGGGTTTCGAGGGTCAACGCCCCCGCTGCTCGGTCTGAGACCAGGCCTCATGGTGGATCAGGGTCTGATCAACCAGGCTGTTACTTCTGGCCGCACGCAAACTGACGTACGAACCACAGCCCGGTTGGTCAGGTACTGACTTTAGGTGCCTGTCCAGTGCCTTCTTGAAGACAGCCAGGGGTCTATTGGTAATCCCCCTTATGTATGCTGGGAGGCAGTTGAACAGTCTTGGGCCCCGGACACTTATATCTCAATGTACTCGTGGCACCCCTGCTTTTCATCGGGGGAATGTTGCATCTCCTGCCGAGTCTTTTGCTTTCATAGGGAGTGATTTTCGTGTGCAGGTTTGGTACCAATCCCTCCAGGACCTTCCAAGTGTATAGTATCATGTATCTCTCTCGCCTGCGTTCCAGGGAGTACAGATCAAGGACCTTCAACCGTTCCCAGTAATTTAGGTGCTTTATCGTACTTATGTGTGCTGTGAAAGTTCTTTGTACACTCTCCAGGTCTGCAATGTCTCCAGCCTTGAAGGGGTCATTTGAGTCACGACATAAATATGTAACGCCCACTGTGGTATGTGCCCATTGTGGTATGTGCCCACTGTGGTATGTGCCCACTGTGGTATGTACCCACTGTGGTATGTGTCCACTGTGATATGTGCCCACTGTCTTTTCCGGTTAACAGAAGGAGTCGGATGAGACAGCGAGTTAGTGACAATTGTGAATACTGAGCCTTGATCCAGTGCAGAATTTTATTGAGACACCGTTTTGCTTTAAGTATAGTTTTGTCAAGTCATCAAATTTATAGAATCAAGAGTTGAAAAGACTCTTCATAAGGCGAATCTTTTTCTTTAAATACTTTTGTTCTGAAACTTGTTTTTGGAATAGTTTTCAAAACAAAGTGTTCAAAATTGCGGAAAATTTCAATAAATTTTGTAAACAAGAGCACTGTGAACGTCAACAAATGGCGTTCATTTATCTTTTGAACGAAAATGTACGATAAAATTACAACAATTCATTTCCCTCGTCCCAATTAACTTTTGCCAGTTAGTGACCAAAAATAAAAGACCACCACCAGAAGACCACCACCAGAAGACCACCACCAGAAGACCACCACCAGAAGACCACCACCAGAAGACCACCACCAGAAGACCACCACCAGAAGACCACCACCAGAAGACCACCACCAGAAGACCACCACCAAAAGACCACCACCAGAAGACCACCACCAGAAGACCACCACCAGAAGACCACCACCAGAAGACCACCACCAGAAGACCACCACCAGAAGACCACCACCAGAAGACCACCACCAGAAGACCACCACCAGAAGACCACCACCAGAAGACCACCACCAAAAGACCACCACCAGAACCTGTGAAAGAACCAAAGTACCACCACTGATAACAGAGTTGCAGATAACAACAGTACAGCCAGTACAGTTACTAATAACAGTGGCGCCATTAACAAGAATTCTGGTCTAACAGGAGGCCAACAGCACATCCTGTAAGAACAGTGCCGCCACTTGCAAATGACCAACAGAAGCCCTACCAACTACAACAGAACCACCTCTAACAATGGACCAACAGTACCATTACTAACAGTATTAAGCCTAATGACAAACCAACAGTACTGTCTTAATCAACACCATTGTCATTAATGTTTAACGAAACAAATTTATATAATTACTGTACATTTGTCCCCCTTAGTATAGTAACATTGTTATATAATAGTGGTAAGAATAACACTATTAACAGCATAACTGCATAACTTAAGGCTGCACATTACCATAAGAACAACAGACGACAATAATACTCGCAGCAGCTGAGGCAACAGCATCACAATGCAGCAGCTGAGGCAGCAGCATCACAATGCAGCAGCTGAGGCAGCAGCATAAACAATAGCATCAATACCTTGAGTAAGAGCAGAAGCAACGCTAAATAACAGCAGCAGCAACGCTAAATAACAGCAGAAGCAACGCTAAATAACAGCAGCAGCAGCAACGCTAAATAACAGTAACAACTGAACCTAATAATACGTTGCCCTTAAGCCACCCAGGAGCCATCCGTCCATCGTTCGTGTGCCACCAGCTTTCCTGCCTTCCGTGTGCCGTCCGTGTGCCATCCGTGTGTCGTCTGTATGTTGCCCTTGTGTCGCTTGTGTACCGTCCATCTGCCATCCGTGTGCCATCCGTGTGCCATCCATTTGATGACCGTGTGCTGCCTAATAACCACCTCCAGTCAGACTTGCACAAGAATTAGCTCTGACATATACGCCAACACAAATCTTATATTTAGTTAGTGATATTCCGATCATTATATTAACTTTGCATCACTGGTAATCCAAATAAATAACACACGGAGTTTATCAGATGGTCTACGTGATAATATTTATTGGGAACAATAGTGTTCCAGCTGGAATGAAATGACAACGCGTTTTCCTAAAAGAATGAAGTTTCATCGATAGCTGATGAAGCATTTAGCGCAGCTGGTTAGAGTTATTCACAGCTGGATGTCAGTTATGTAAGGACGAGACAATGCAGTCTACCAACTGAACATTTTAGTTAGAAAAGCATCATTAACAGAGAGACCTCTAGAAACATCAAAACTAGCAATTGGAGTTTTATAAACATTCAGTCAATTAAAATAGCAAACTTCGATAACAAATATTTGAAAACCTAATAATTGCAATAAAAAAAGATGATGTCAAAGTGACATTTGAATATAAACCATCGATATAAGTGTTTCTTAAACTGACAATTCGAAATTTTCTGCAAACCTGACTATTCAGGTCAGGAATACAAGAAATAAACAAACACGAGTCAAGATGTGACACCAAAAGCCCTTCGTAAGTGTACTCAAAACCTGGAGTTAAATAAAACAACTATTAAATATCACACACACACACACACACACACACACACACACACACACACACACACACACACACACACACACACACACACACACACACACACACAAACACACACACACATACACACACACACACAAACACACACACACACACACACAGTGTTGGAGAGGAAACTGAATGTATGGTACACGAACGCAGATGGAATAACGAATAAGTGGGAGGAGTGGCATGAAAGAATCAAAGAGGCATCACCGGACATCATAGCCCTCACTGAAACAAAGCTCACAGGGATGATAACAAATGCCATCTTTCCAACGGGATACCAGATCCTGAGGAAAGACAGAGGGAACAGAAAGGGTGGAGGAGTGGCACTGCTGATCAAAAACAGATGGGATTTTGATGAGCTGGAGAGAGGGGACAGAGGAGAAGCAGGAGATTGTACAATAGGAACACTTCAGTCCGGAGGTCCAAAGGTGATAATTGCAGTGATGTATAACCCACCACAGAACAGCAGGAGGCCAAGGCAAGAGTATGATGAGAGTAATAGAGCGATGGTTGACACACTGGCCAAATTGGCCAGAAGGGCTCATGCGAGCAGGGCGAAGCTACTGATCATGGGTGACTTCAACCATAAGGAAATCGATTGGGAGAACTTAGAACCACATGGGGGCCAAGAAACATGGAGGGCTAAAATGATGGAGGTGGTACTGGAAAATCTCATGTACCAACATGTAAGGGACAATACCAGAGAGAGAGGGAGGACGAACCAGCGAGACTGGACCTAGTATTCACCCTGAGTAGCGCAGACATTGAGGACATCACACATGAAAGCCACCTTGGGCCAGTGATCATATGGTTCTAAGCTTCGACTACATAGTAGAGTTACAAGTGGAGGGGAAACAGGAAGGGCTGCACAAATGAAGCCAAACTACAAGAAAGGTGACTACGTGGGCATGAAGAACTTCCTGCACGGAGTTCAGTGGGACAGAGAGCTGGCGGGAAGTCGGTAAACGAGATGATGGAATATATGACAACAATTTGCACGGAAGCTGAGGGAGGTTTATACCCAAGGGTAACAGGAAAAGCGAAGAAGCTAGGATGAGCCCATGGTTCACCCAAAGGTGCAGGGAAGCCAAAACCAAGTGTGCCAGGGAATGGAAGAAGTATAGAAGGCAAAGGACCCAGGAGAATAAGGAGAGCAGTCGTAGAGCCAGAAATGAATATGCACAGGTAAGAAGGGAAGCCCAAAGACAATACGAAAATGACATAGCAGCGAAAGCAAAATCTGACCCAAAGCTGTTGTACAGCCACATCAGGAGGAGAACAACAGTCAAGGACCAGGTGATCCGGCTGAGGAAGGAAGGAGGGAGGTCACAAGAAATGACCACGAAGTGTGTGAGGAGCTCAACATGAGATTCAAAGAGGTGTTCACAGAGGAAATAGAAGGGCCTCCAGAAAGGAGGAGAGGTAGGGTACACCATCAGGTGCTGGACCCGATACACACAACTGAGGAGGAAGTGAAGAGGCTACTAAGCGAGCTAGATACCTCAAAGGCGATGGGGCCGGACAACATTTCTCCATGGGTCCTGAGAGAGGAGCAGAGGAGCTATGTGTACCCTAACAACAATCTTCAACACGTCTATGGAAACAGGGCAACTACCAGAGGTATGGAAGACAGCAAATGTAGTTCCAATTTTTAATAAAGGAGACAGAAACGTAGCACTAAACTACAGACCAGTGTCACTGACATGTATAGTATGCAAGGTCATAGAGAAGATTATCAGGAGAAGAGTGGTGGAGCACCTAGAAAGGAATGAGCTTATCAACGACGGCCAACACGGTTTCAGGGACGGGAAATCCTGTGTCACAAACCTACTGGAGTTCTATGACAGGGTGACAGCAGTAAGACAAGAGAGAGAGGGTGGGTAGATTGCATATTCTTGGACTGTAAGAGGGCGTTTGACACAGTCCCACACAAGAGATTAGTGCAGAAGCTGGAGGACCAGGCAGGGATAACAGGGAAGGCACTACAATGGATCAGGGAATACCTGTCAGGAAGACAGCAGAGAGTCATGGTCCGTGGCGAGGTGTCAGAGTGGGCGCCGGTGACGAGTGGGGTTCCACAGGGATCAGTCCTAGGACCGGTGCTGTTTCTGGTGTTTGTGAACGACATGACGGAAGGAATAGACTCCGAAGTGTCCCTGTTTGCAGATGATGTGAAGTTGATGAGAAGAATTCAATCGGAAGAGGACCAGGCAGAACTACAAAGGGATCTGGACAGGCTGCAAGCCTGGTCCAGCAATTGGCTCCTGGAGTTCAACCCAACCAAGTGCAAAGTCATGAAGATTGGGGAAGGGCAAAGAAGACCGCAGACGGAGTACAGTCTAGGGGGCCAGAGACTACAAACCTCAATCAAGGAAAAAGATCTTGGGGTGAGTATAACACCAGGCACATCTCCTGAGGCGCACATCAACCAGATAACTGGAGCAGCATACGGGCGCCTAGCAAACCTAAGAACAGCATTCCGTCATCTTAATAAAGAATCGTTCAGGACCCTGTACACTGTGTACGTTAGGCCCATACTGGAGTATGCAGCACCAGTTTGGAACCCACATTTATCCAAGCACGTAAAGAAGCTAGAGAAAGTGCAAAGGTTTGCAACAAGACTAGTCCCGGAGCTAAGGGGTATGTCCTACGAGGAGAGGTTAAGGGAAATCGACCTGACGACACTGGAGGACAGGAGAGATAGGGATGACATAATAACGACATATAAAATACTGAGAGGAATTGACAAGGTGGACAAAGATAGAATGTTCCAAAGATGGGACACAGCAACAAGGGTACACAGTTGGAAGTTGAAGACTCAGATGAATCACAGGGATGTTAGGAAGTATTTCTTCAGTCACAGAGTAGTCGGGAAGTGGAATAGCTTGGGAAGCAATGTAGTGGAGGCAGGTTCCATACACAGCTTTAAGAAGAGGTATGATAAAGCTCATGGCGCAGGGAGAGTGACCCAGTAGCGGCCAGTGTAGAGGCGGGGCCAGGAGCTATGTCTCGACCCCTGCAACCACAACTAGGTGAGTACAACTAGGTGAGTACACACATTTACACACACACACACACACACATACACATACACACACACATTTACACACACACACACACATTTACACACACACACACATATACACAGTCTAGCAAGTGATGTAGTGGAGGCAGGAACCATACATAACTTTAAGACGAGGTATGATAAAACTCATGGAGCAGGGAGAGAGAGGACCCAGTAGCGACCAGTGAAGAGGCGGGGCCAGGAGCTGAGCCTCGACCCCTGCAACCACAATTAGGTGAGTACACACACACACATTTACACACACACAAACATTTACACATACACACACACACACATACACACACACACACACACATTTACACACACACACATACACACACACACATTTACACACCACACACACACACACACATACACACACACACACACATTTACACACACACACACATACACACACACACATTTACACACACACACACACACACACACACACACACACATACACACACACACACACATTTACACACACACTGAAACACCCCAAATATGACAAAATTGAATTCTTAACTAGAGAAACTGTTAACAAATTCGTGTATTTATGTCCTTCGAGTTCAACTGGTAAACAACATCTCAGACACCCAAACCAATATCATTATCTGGCGTTCCAGCAACTATTCCAATTCCTTAAGTTCATCACCAACCATAGTCCAGACACATGGGAAAATTACCATACTTCTGCTGCACATGTTCCGCTAACACTAAATAGGTAACTGGGTGTTAGTCCGCTGTTGTGAATCGCATCTTGGGGGAGAAATAATTTACGATCAAAACGAAACTATGGCACACTGGTGGGCACAGTCTTGGGTAATCCTGTGTTATTAATCCTCATTAATCCTCCGATTCCTGAGTTTATTACATAAATTATTTACGAGAGTGGATAATTTCTCGAGATACTAATCTAGGATCAGACCGCAGGCCTGGTCACAGACCGGGCCGCGGGGGCGTTGACCCCTGCAGCTCTCTCCAGGTATACGCTAGATTAACATTAACTCCTAATTAACATTTCGGAGAGTTGTTGTGACGGGGTATTCTACTTACATCAGAAAACAAAAATTTATGCTGTTTTGGCGTACCATTTGTCTCCCTGTTAAAATCCTGCTTATGTAAGTAAATTAAATATTGTTTTTAATTTATGAATCGGGGCTCAGGTTGTAACCAGCAGTCGCTAGCAATCCAAAATTTGATTGTTATTACTCTTAGTTTGTTGTTTGTTTGTTTGTTGCTGCTGTTGTTGTTGTGGTTTTTCGATGTTGTTGTTCTTGCTCTTCTACTTAGTTTGCTTCTTTTTTTATTTTTCTTCTCCTTTTTATTTTATTTTCCTTCTTCTCCTTTTTCTCTTGCACTTCCTCCTCCTCCTGCTTCTTCTTTTTCTTCTTCACGTAATACGATTACTTCCTCTTCGTCCTCACGGTCTTCACACTGATGAAATTCCTCACCGAATCTGATATCCTCATTTGTCTCACTTGGTCTTGCATCTGCCGTCACGTATCCCCCGTGTCCCCTCAGCGCCGCCACGTATCCCCCGTGTCCCCTCAGCGCCGCCACGTATCCCCCGTGTCCCCTCAGTGCCGCCACGTATCCCCGTGTCCCTCAGTGCCGCCACGTATCCCCGTGTCCCCTCAGTGCCGCCACGTATCCCCCGTGTCCCCTCAGTGCCGCCACGTATCCCCCGTGTCCCCTCAGTGCCGCTACGTATCCCCCGTGTCCCCTCAGCGCCGCCACGTATCCCCCGTGTCCCCTCAGTGCCGCCACGTATCCCCCGTGTCCCCTCAGTGCCGCCACGTATCCCCCGTGTCCCCTCAGTGCCGCCACGTATCCCCCGTGTCCCCTCAGTGCCGCCACGTATCCCCGCGTCCCTCAGCGCCGCCACGTATCCCCGCGTCCCCTCAGTGCCGCCACGTATCCCCCGTGTCCCCTCAGTGCCGCCACGTATCCCCCGTGTCCCCTCAGTGCCGCCACGTATCCCCCGCGTCCCCTCAGCGCCGCCACATTATCACCCACATAATTATGTGGTGTTTCTTAGCCCGAATATCCGAAGGCTGTTATTGCATTTAACGTTGCATACGCTACTAATTTTTCTACTCTTCATTTAATCGAGCGAGTGAAGATCATTTAATCTATAATTTGTTCAAAGAGAGAGAGAGAGAGAGAGAGAGAGAGAGAGAGAGAGAGAGAGAGAGAGAGAGATATAGATAGATAGATAGAGAGAGAGAGAGAGAGAGAGAGAGAGAGAGAGAAAGAGCGTAGATGCAGGTGTAAGGTTCATGATTTTTTATATTGACGCTACACTTCCCTTTCCTGGATCAAGCCTAATTACTACTTGTTCCCTATGAGTTGTAGGAACCCTTCTGTGGTTCCACCAAAATAACGATTCCACTATGCCTGCCACCATTCTGGGAGAGGGGGGGGGAGGGGTTGAGAGTGTAACTGTTACACCTCTAAGGGCTAAGGGAAAAAGTAAGTGAGTCTAACCAAATTCTTCCCCCTTCTTTATCATCTCTCCTTGTGAGAGACCAGATGGTAAATATTACATTCTCTGACATATGACTTTAATGCCTTGTTATAGTAATAACATATATGAACTGTCGTTCTAAACGTATCTAAAACACTTTGCAAGTGTCCTTAATTATGCCATTTTGGCAGCCCCTGCCAGTGCCAACCTAGGGGCATTCAATCTGAAGATAGATAGAGATGGGCATTAGGCTGTAGAATTTCGTAGAAGAAAGAGACACCCTGTAACAGGTGTCGGGCCCTTGTGAGGGCCCCTAGCGATACTGCGACCAAGTTGCTACAGTCCTAGCGACTTGATTAAGTGTTTAATGGACTCTAAAATTATATCGGATTCACAACAGAGTAGAGTCCCAGAAGTCTCGTGTTTGTACATGCCTGCAGGCTGGTCATCTGCAGCATTTTGCAGAAATCTTGTGTTCAGTACAAAGGTAGGAAAATCACGAAAATCACTCCGTATGAAAGCAAAAGATTCGGCAGGAGATTCAACATTGCCCCAATGAAAAACAGGGGCGTCACGAGTACACTGAGAGACAACACAATAAGTGTCCGGGGCCCAAGATTGTTCAACTGCTTCCCAGCATACATAAGGGAGATTACCAATTGACCCTTGGCTGTCTTCAAGAAGGCGCTGGACAGGCACCTAAAGTCAGTACCTGATCAGCTGGGCTGTGGTTCGTACGTCAGTTTGCGAGTGGCCAGCAGTAACAGCCTGGTTGATCAGACCCTGATCCACCACGAGGCCTGGTCTCAGACCGAACCTCCGGGGCGTTGACCCCCGAAACCCTCTTCAGGTATAGCCAGGCCGTGGTATTCAGTTCAGTTTATCGAGGTTCTGGCTCCAAGTTGTCCTCATGTGGTCAGCATGAGGACACACGTCACTCCACCATCTAGTGTACAAGGTAATAACGACTGGATCTTGGACTTGTGCTAATAGCCTGTCGTATAGGGACAGCCCCATCTGTTTCCAGACTTCAGATGGCTGGGGTCTCGTGGGCTTCACTGAAGTGCAATTAATTACTATCAATCATAATTAGAAACTCCTAGTTAACTACAATACCCGATTTAGCGCTTCTCAATAAAAAAAAACTAATAATAATAATTGCTCCTGCATCTCTCATATTTTTCATCCTGTTTTTTTCATTTATTATTGACTACGGACGTCCTATGAGCCCACCTTGCCTCTGGTATGTTGTCTTTATTAAAGGGAATATCGCCTCATCAATCTCACATCTTTTTTTTCCCTTTCCCCGGTCATTATCTAAGAGGGGCTGACGT
Source organism: Cherax destructor (assembly GCA_009830355.1). Lineage (NCBI taxonomy): Eukaryota > Metazoa > Arthropoda > Malacostraca > Decapoda > Parastacidae > Cherax > Cherax destructor. The sequence continues at coordinate 84,030 of WNWK01002616.1, read as the reverse complement.
GGGTACAATATTCCTCAACCAGTCCTGAGTTAGTCCTTGTCACACAGTGTATTACATCCCGGCCTTTTGCTAAAGCCCCCCGAAAAATGACTTCAACTTCCCGTTAAATGTGTCGTCTATATTTAACATTTGTTAATTGTTTATGCTACTTCTCTCAGCCTCCATTTTGCGTTCAAAATGTCTAGTAATATATGTTTATGTTGTTTTCTAGTTTTTTAAACATTTCCACCTTCATTTCATTTTTTCTCAATGTTTACGCTACAGTTTTGACGGTTTTGCATCCGTAAACCTAGCTGTCTGCCTCACTGTGTACTCCCTTGCATATTTTGCTTTTCGATTCCATACACCCTTAGCCACTCTGTCATCATTACACTTCAACTGATACATTTTTTCCACCACATCCTGCAACAATAGCTTAATTTTTATACACGTGTGTACTCGCCCAGTTCCTAATGCACATTCCTAATTACAGGATCATTTTGTTTACGGGAGCAACGCCGTCTACTTTCTAGAATCCATGTATAATATCTCATTCTTTCTTCGTGTTTAGCAATATAGAAAATTTTAGAGCCTTCAGTCTTTCCTTATTGTTAATTTGCCTAAACTATGTGAGCTCACTGAGAACATATGCACGTGTGTGTGTGTGTGTGTACTCACCTAGTTGTACTCACCTAGTTGTGGTTGCATGGGTCGAGTCATAGCTCCTGGCCCCGCCTCTTCACTGGTCGCTACTGGGTCACTCTCCCTGCGCCATGAGCTTTATCATACCTCTTCTTAAAGCTATGAATGTGTGTGTGTGTGTGTGTGTGTGTGTGTGTGTGTGTGTGTGTATACTCACCTATTTGTGGTTGCAGGGGTCGAGTCATAGCTCCTGGCCCCGCGTCTTCACAGATTGTTACTAGGTTCTCTCTCTCCCTGTTCCATGAGCTTTATCAAACCTCGTCTTAAAACTATGTATGGTTCCTGCCTCCACTACGTCACTTTCTAGGCTATTCCACTTCCTGACAACTCTATGACTGAAGAAATACTTCCTAACATCCCTTTGTGTGGGTGTGTGTGTGTGTGTGTGTGTAGCGTCGTCAGAAAAATGACACCATAATTATTATATATATATATATTTTTTTTCCCCTTTCGTCTAATATTTTCATTCATGTTTTCACTAAAATCTAAAACGAAAATTTCATGCTTTATCTTATTTTTCTTATATTTTTAAGTCATGTAAGTAACAACTACTTTACATTCAATACTCGTTAAAAAGAGTTTTCAATGGCTACCCACGCTGCAAACTTCCTCCTCTCTCGTTTGATTGTTGGCGCACGTGATAATCCCACAGAAGACACTTGACATCATATCTGGAGGGTTTACCTCTCTCTCTCGCAGCTCCTCGTCGAGGCAACATCTCTCTGCTCTAACTGGAAGAACGCTGTTCTCCTCAGCTCGTATTATTTAAACTGTTTTGGTAGTGTGTGTTTCCGGTGGCGAGGCCGAACAAATATCTTGTAACTCTGTGATTTATGATGCTTTCTGAGGTTGTGCGTCGTGAGACTCTATGTTTCAGGTCCTGAGTCTAACTCCTGACGTGCCTTGTCCTGGCATCTACGCACTTGTCCTGGCATCTACGCACTGTCGTAGTTGGAGTTTCGAAGCTGCTGAACTCAATTTCAGTAATAAGGATGCTTTTTTCTTCAGCACTGGAGATAATGATGTTGGGAAGCGTGGCATTGCAGACCCTCATGACAGGCATTGGACAGTGATATATGTAATTAGCATATGCTGCATTCTGCCCTGGATAGAGGTTGGCAGTGAATGGTTGTTTACGGCAATTGGTATTAATTGTTGACCAGACAAGTACTGCGCTGAAATTGCTGGACTATTCATTAATAACTGAAATCTCTTCTTTGACAAGGACATGTTTTTCATGAATGGGGTTCAAACAGGGATACACCATATCATCCAAATAAACAAGAAACAACACCGGGTCTAGAACTAATGCTTTTGGAATCCCACCTGTCACATGCACCCATTCAGACACCCTTTCACGCACCATCACTCGTTATTTCTTTCCTCTCGTGTATGTCTTGATCCATTGTGGTGTTTTTCTTATTTTTGCCTCCTGATCTAGGTTTTGTACCAGTCTCTTGTGCAATACTGTCAACAGCTTTCTTACAGTTCCAGAAGATGCAATCCACCCATCTCTCTCTCTCTCCTGTTTTACTTCTGTTACCTTGTCGTAGAACCCCCAGTAGATTTGTAACCAAGATGTATGAGTGTGTGTACTCATACGTTGTTGCAAGGGTCAGGTCTCAGTGCCTGGCCCCTCCTCTTCACTAGTCTCTCCTGGCAACGAGAGACTTATCGTAATTCTTCTTAAAGCTATGTATAAATCCTACCTCTACCCCTTCATTCTTCAGATCGTTTTCCTTCCTAATTATTCTAAGGCTGAATAAATACTTCCTAACGTCTCTGTGCCTCATCTGAGTTTTCAACTACCAGATGCGCCCTCTTCATCTTGTTTCCAATCTCTAAATCTGCCCTTTCTCACTCTATCAATTCGTCTCATTATTTTGTACATTATCATATCACCCCTCACACACACATTCCTGCTTCCTGGTTGCAGGGGTCGAGCCAAAGCTCCTGGCCCTGCATATTCGCTGGTTGCTACTATGTCCATTCTCTCCCTGTTCCAAGAGCCTTATCGTACCTCTTCTTAAGCTATGTATGGATCTTGGCTCTGCAACTTCACTCTACAGATTGTTTCACTTCCTGACAACTCTAAGGCTGAAGAAATATTTCCTAACGTCCCTATGACTCATGTGAGTTTTCAACTTCCAGTTGTGTGACCTTGTTCCTGTGTCCCATCTCTGAAACATTCTAGTCCTGTCCACTTTGTCAATTCCTTTCGGTATTTTATACCTCTTCCCATTTCCATTCTCTCCATATCTCTGTATCTAATTTGATCAGATATTTGCAGTTCCCCTTTATTATCTCGCGCATCTCCTGGATGATTAATAGTATTTTTGAAAAGGTCTTCTTAGCTCCTTCCCCTGCCCTGCCGCGCAGTATGACCCTTGTAGGGTTAGCGCTTATTTTTGAGTATAATAATAATTCTTAGCTCCTTCCCCTCCTTCAGTCCTCATGCTGGTAATTTTCGTTCCTACACTCAATTTTCCACTTAAGTTCCTTCAGTTTCTCCTCCAGTCTCTGTACCTTTGCCTCAGTGGCTACATTTCATCTCCCTCATTCCTAGTTCTCTGCAGACATCTTCACCTCCATCCCTTTGTAAAATTCATTAAACCTTTTTTCCCACCAGGGCCATCAGGCCACGGTGGCCCGTGGCTTGGTGGCAAAAGCTCTCGCTTCGCACGGTGAGGGTCTGGGTTCGATTCCTGGCGAAGGGTGGAAACATTGGGCGTGTTTCCTTACACTGGTTGTCAATGTTCACTCATTAGTAATAATGGGTAACTGGGTGTTAGTCGACTGGTGTGGGTAGCATCCTGGGACAAAACTGACCTAATTTGCCCGAAATGCTCTGCATAACAAGCGGCTTTCTATATAGTAGTATGTCATTGATGTCAGCTAGACCTGTATACCCAGTACATGTACTTGTAGAAATAAAATTATTATTATTATTATTATTATTATTATTATTATTATTATGACGTGTCTGAACCCTGCTACCCATACTTCCTATTCAGACTATTCATCATCGGCTCCTCTGCCTCTTCGTTCAGTCTTTTGGGATCCCATTTCTCCTCTCATCCGGCTTCCTGGTCAGAATATCCTAACTACCTCAGGATGTGCTCCTTTGGCTTTTTGCTTAGAATACACTAGTTTCCTTGATTGCAACCTTTCTGTGCATAGACAGCTGAGTATGCTTTGTGTGTGTGTGTGTGTGTGTGTGTGTGTGTGTGTGTGTGTGTCTGTGTGTGTGTGTGTGTGTGTGTTCGCCTTGTTGTGGTTGCAGGGACTGACCCCTCTAATTACTCGTGTATGATGCTCATTATTTATGCTTTATAGTCATCTCGGTTTGTTATACGCCGTGAGTGTCTTTCTCTGACATCACTATATACTATGTCGAGTTGTGACTCCATTGTACACCGTGGGCAGGTGTGGCACGACTAAATGCAGTAGAAAGGTGTGGCACCACTTCACACTGTGTAAGAGTGTGGCACCGCTGTGTGAAGGTTTTACACTACAAAGTGGAGGAATGTGGCACTACTGAGGAATGTGGCACTACTGGACGCTGTGCGGAGATGTGGCAACACTACACACTGTGGGAATGGATACACTTGAAATACCATTAGTAAGGCAGCGAGGCGTTCAATTTAGGAACTTCAGCCTCGATGTTTTCCATGGTGAAACTCCTTCTCTCTCTCTCTCTCTCACACACACACTCTCTCTCTCTCACACACTCTCTCACACACACAGATTGCATATTCTTGGACTGTAAGAAGGCGTTTGACACAGTCCCACACAAGAGATTAGTGCAGAAGCTGGAGGACCAGGCAGGGATAACAGGGAAGGCACTACAATGGATCAGGGAATACCTGTCAGGAAGACAGCAGCGAGTCATGGTTCGTGGCGAGGTGTCAGAGTGGGCGCCGGTGACGAGTGGGGTGCCACAGGGGTCAGTCCTAGGACCGGTGCTGTTTCTGGTGTTTGTGAACGACATGACGGAAGGAATAGACTCCGAAGTGTCCCTGTTTGCAGATGATGTGAAGTTGATGAGAAGAATTCAATCGGAAGAGGACCAGGCAGAACTACAAAGGGATCTGGATAGGCTGCAAGCCTGGTCCAGCAATTGGCTCCTGGAGTTCAACCCAACCAAGTGCAAAGTCATGAAGATTGGGGAAGGGCAAAGAAGACCGCAGACGGAGTACAGTCTAGGGGGCCAGAGACTACAAACTTCAATCAAGGAAAAAGACCTTGGGGTGAGTATAACACCAGGCACATCTCCTGAGGCGCACATCAACCAAATAACTGCTGCAGCATACGGGCGCCTAGCAAACCTAAGAACAGCATTCCGACATCTTAATAAAGAATCGTTCAGGACCCTGTACACTGTGTACGTTAGGCCCATACTGGAGTATGCAGCACCAGTTTGGAACCCACATTTATCCAAGCACGTAAAGAAACTAGAGAAAGTGCAAAGGTTTGCAACAAGACTAGTCCCGGAGCTAATGGGTATGTCCTACGAGGAGAGGTTAAGGGAAATCGACCTGACGACACTGGAGGACAGGAGAGATAGGGAGTACATGATAACGACATATAAGATACTGAGAGGAATTGACAAGGTTGATAGAGACAGAATGTTCCAAAGATGGGACACAGCAACAAGGGGACACAGTTGGAAGTTGAAGACTCAGATGAATCACAGGGATGTTAGGAAGTATTTCTTCAGTCACAGAGTAGTCGGGAAGTGGAATAGCTTGGGAAGCGATGTAGTGGAGGCAGGTTCCATACACAGCTTTAAGAAGAGGTATGATAAAGCTCATGGCGCAGGGAGAGTGACCCAGTAGCGGCCAGTGAAGAGGCGGGGCCAGGAGCTATGTCTCGACCCCTGCAACCACAACAACTAGGTGAGTACATACACACTCTCTCTCTCTCTCTCTCTCTCTCTCTCTCTCTCTCTCTCTCTCTCTCTCTCTCTCTCTCTCTCTCTCACTCTCTCTCTGTTTCTATCTTATGATGCGGATCAATATACACAAAGAATTAAAAACGAATGTTGTAAGAATGGATTTGGGTATGCATTGTTCGCCCGGGTTTGTAAGCGAATAAATTCCTTGTGAGAATCCTGGTCTAAATTTCCTTGAGAAGTTATATCCACCTGCAGTGTTTTTCTGTGTTCGTCCTGATGTGGCTGCAGACATGGGCCTTTCATGTAATGTTCAAATTTACTTTATTATCAAGCTGGAAGAGACTAGTGTTAAGTTGACTGACAAATGTCTGAAATATGAGCTAAATGTATGAGGTATTAAATAGGTTTGTTGGGGTTAGAACTAATCACTTCCACTTGAGTCAGATTATCTGTATACTTACTGTAAATTAATCCAAAATACATTAATCCAAGCGCTTCTTTTTGATTATAATAATAATGACACATTAATCATTAAGAAGATAATTATAGTAAACACTCAGTATATACACACTAAGGGATATACTCTGTTCATGAACACTTCTTTGAGTTATGTGGTATGCATTTATCCAGGGCCGGGGTAGCAAGGATTGTTTACTGCTGCAACGACTGGTAACCAGTGGACAACACAGGATTGTTTACTGCTGCAACGACTGGTAACCAGTGGACAACACAGGATTGTTTACTGCTGCAACGACTGGTAACCAGTGGACAACACAGGATTGTTTACTGCTGCAACGACTGGTAACCAGTGGACAACACAGGATTGAAGCTGAATATAGTCAGAGAAACAGCTGTTGCAACAACTTATTCCTCTTCTGCATTTCTTGACGAATGTTGTTGTAGTAAACGACTCCCAGATTAAATTGATGGACAGAGTATTTTGTAACAAAAATAAAAAAAAATGAAGCAGAGGGCATATTTTCATATGGCTGAGATGGAAGATATAGATTATGAAACATCATCACTATTATTGGAAATAACCCATTATTTGCCTCAGCATTGGAGATAATGATGACGGGAAGCTTAGTAGTGCAGACCTTCATGACAGCCATTGGACAGTAATATATGTAATTAACATATACTACTTCACTCTGCCCTGGAGAGAGGTTGGCAATTGGTATTAATTGTTGACTAGACAAATACTGCACTGAAGTTGCTGAACTACGGTTCGTTAATAACTAGAATCTCTTCTTTGATATGTACTTTTTTCACGAATTATGTGCGTTTATCTAGAGCATTAACTACTTAAGTTGAGGCTTCTTCAAACCGAAGAAGAGTTAGAGGTATGTAAAGTAAAATTTATGTAATCATTTTGATAAACTAAATTGTAGAAAGGTAAATATGAATAGGAAGAAAATACAATGGAAAAACTTTCTTTAGCAGGATTGTACAATTATTCTAAACTCCAGAAACAAGATAAACGAGTTGAGATTTGTTGTTAATGTAGGAAACGTCGATGTTCTTGCAATAATTACGAGGTTAATTAGCACGCCCAATCATGATAAGTCTCCAGTTAGTTTTGTTATAGTTCCCAACAGTACAGAGGTCATAATATTTCTAATGCTTTCTCTATGTGCAGTCTAAGGAAAGGCACTATACCAGCATTCCCATAACAGACAACTAGCAAGAAATCCACAAATATGGTTGAAATCAAAACATCCTCCGTGTGGAGAATGCGATAAAATGTATGTGGGAAAGACAGCAAGGCACTAACATATCCATATCAATAAGCATAAATACGCCCGGCATACTGGCAATGTTAATCATGACAGTGTTAGTCATGAATAGCCACGACGACTTGATGACGTGGAATGATGCTGACCTTGTCATCAACGACAACAATTAACATAAACGCTGTTATTTAGAAAAAAACAATTATCTGTCTTAACAATGCAGTTGTATTTGTAAAGCCCCTGCTGGTGAAATGTTACCATAGTAAATTGACCTAATGCTGCATACTGTACGTGTTTAATTACTATGTAATTAGCGATTGCTATGTTACTTAGTTTTCTAAACGCCGTCTGTAATTAATAATTACTGTGATCTCATTTTTGTGCCTTCTTGTCTGAAGATCGTCAGGAAATAATTGTTAAAAAGAGAACACATTTCCTGTTCATTATTAGGTCACTGTCCTATTGTAATTTAAAGTGGGATCCAATTATTTCCAGAGTCTTATCCCGAACACTTTAAAAAATCCAATTACATTTTGGATTCCACTGAAACTTTAATTTGAAAAATAACGCTCGATTAATGGGAAGTTGCAGGAATATAGTATGCATTAATAAAGAGCATCTTAACAGCATCAACACACACCGTTGATGCGATGCAGTAAAAAAAAAGATGAAGTAGAGAACTAATTAAAAACTAAGCGACCTTGGGGGTGATATCAAAACCGGGTTACTTCCGGGCAGGTAAACATTCTTGCCTCTCTATATTTCTCGCTCACGTTTGGGCATTTTTATAACCTGTTCAATCATTTAACATTTATATTTGTATTAATTTTGTAACAAAACCTATTACGCTGAATTAGTCAGGTAATTTCCCTATAATCCTTCTTGCTATTTTATTCGATGTAAATATATAACAGTGTTGTTCCGTCGGTATAGTGGAAGTTTTTATTCTACAAAGTAAAGAACTTCGTTAATTCAGAGTAAGTAAAAATGTTTTTTTTTTTTTTATGGTAGTAAAAGTTGGTAAATAATGAAAGTTAGTTTGATCTGACACTGAAAGAAGAGTGGAAGGCTTAAATTCTTCGTTGTTAAAAGAAGATTAGCATGAAATTGGTAGTTTTTATTGGACAAAACAATAAAAAATTGTAGTTTTATGTCCTTCAGTGTTAAAAGAAATTGAGTAAAAAGTACGTAGATTTATTCTTGATGGTAGTGAAGCAAAGTCAATTTTCTGATATCACCATTTCTTCAAAACTTTCTCAGTCCTCTTCTCTTCCCCATATTTACTCTCTCCTTCACACCTTCCTCAACTCTCCTCTCTTGCCTTCCCTACCGTGTCACACGACACCCTTTTACCTGTGTCATAACACGCCTTCTCATTGACATACGGCACCCTTTTTTCTGTGTCATGAACGTCTTCTCTGTCATAAGACATTGCCTTTTCAACAGGGTTACACGACATTTTGTTAATGTTACATGACTTTCTGTGTTACACCCTTCACCTGTGTTTACCGACACTGTAAACTTACACACAGTACCTTCAACACAACCTTCTCTATAAAACACTACTCTGGCTCACATGACACTCCCTTCTCTGTGTCTCATACGACACTCACTTCTCTGTGTCTCACACGACACTCACTTCTCTGTGTCTCACACAACACTCCCTTCTCTGTGTATCACAAGACACTCCCTTCTCTGTGTCTCACATGACACTCCCTTCTCTGTGTCTCACATGACACTCCCTTCTCTGTGTCTCATACGACACTCACTTCTCTGTGTCTCACACAACACTCCCTTCTCTGTGTCTCACAAGACACTCCCTTCTCTGTGTCTCACACGACACTCACTTCTCTGTGTCTCACACGACACTCACTTCTCTGTGTCTCACATGACACTCCCTTCTCTGTGTCTCACATGACACTCACTTCTCTGTGTCTCACACGACACTCACTTCTCTGTGTCTCACACGACACTCACTTCTCTGTGTCTCACACGACACTCACTTCTCTGTGTCTCACACGACACTCACTTCTCTGTGTCTCACACGACACTCACTTCTCTGTGTCTCACACGACACTCACTTCTCTGTGTCTCACAGACACTCACTTCTCTGTGTCTCACACGACACTCACTTCTCTGTGTCTCACACGACACTCACTTCTCTGTGTCTCACATGACACTCACTTCTCTGTGTCTCACACGACACTCACTTCTCTGTGTCTCACACGACACTCACTTCTCTGTGTCTCACACACCATCCTTAACCCTCTCTTCCCACCCTCGGTAAAGTGTATCCCAGGCGGCTGTTGGTTGCAAGAGTTTACCTGCCAACCTGTGCACGATGACTTAGGGTGTGCACGACACCCCTGCCAACCTGTGCACGATGACTTAGGGTGTGCACGACACCCTGCCAACCTGTGCACGATGACTTACGGTGTGCACGACACCCTGCCAACCTGTGCACGATGACTTAGGGTGTGCACGACACCCTGCCAACCTGTGCACGATGACTTAGGGTGTGCACGACACCCCTGCCAACCTGTGCACGATGACTTAGGTGTGCACGACACCTGCCAACCTGTGCACATGACTTAGGTGTGCACACCCCTGCCAACCTGTGCACGATGACTTAGGGTGTGCACGACACCCTGCCAACCTGTGCACGATGACTTAGGGTGTGCACGACACCCTGCCAACCTGTGCACGATGACTTAGGTGTGCACGACACCTGCCAACCTGTGCACGATGACTTAGGGTGTGCACGACACCCCTGCCAACCTGTGCACGATGACTTAGGGTGTGCACGACACCCCTGCCAACCTGTGCACGATGACTTAGGGTGTGCACGACACCCCTGCCAACCTGTGCACGATGACTTAGGGTGTGCACGACACCCCTGCCAACCTGTGCACGATGACTTACGGTGTGCACGACACCCCTGCCAACCTGTGCACGATGACTTAGGGTGTGCACGACTCCCTGCCAACCTGTGCACGATGACTTAGGTGTGCACGACACCCTGCCAACCTGTGCACGATGGCTTAGGATGTGCACGACACCCTGCCAACCTGTGCACGATGACTTACGGTGTGCACGACACCTCCTGCCAACCTGTGCACGATGACTTAGGGTGTGCACGACACCCTGCCAACCTGTGCACGATGACTTAGGTGTGCACGACACCCCTGCCAACCTGTGACGATGACTTAGGTGTGCACGACACCCCTGCCAACCTGTGCACGATGACTTAGGGTGTGCACGACACCCCTGCCAACCTGTGCACGATGACTTAGGGTGTGCACGACACCCCTGCCAACCTGTGCACGATGACTTAGGGTGTGCACGACACCCCTGCCAACCTGTGCACGATGACTTAGGTGTGCACGACACCCCTGCCAACCTGTGCACGATGACTTAGGGTGTGCACGACACCCCTGCCAACCTGTGCACGATGACTTACGGTGTGCACGACACCCCTCACACCCATTACAACCAGTGAATGGAGCAACTGTTCCAACTTTCTCTCTCTCATCTACTCTCCCTCTCACTCTCCCTCTCGCTCTCCCTCTCACTCTCTCTTTGTCGATAACACACTTTTTCATTTTTTTCTTTTTTGCAATGATAAGATCTTATTAAATTTCTTAGTATAGAATTTGAACTAAAAAAAATCTTAGATTTCCATGAAAACAAACCACAAATAACTTGACTCACGTAATGACACGATTGCAAACAAACCATACCACAGGTGGGGTTCGAACTCCGCGGTCAGAGAGTCTCAAAACTCTAGACCGTCGGTAAGCCACTAGGCCAGCTAGCTTCAATAAGATTCATCCAACTAGGTATATTTCTACACCATAGGAAGGTTAGCATAGGCACCACTGTGTCCACAAATGCAAGTTTTTACAGACGAATCTCCCGCTAGCATGGCCTATGCTAACCTTCCTATGGTGTGGAAATATACCTAGTTGGATGAATCTTATTGAAGCTAGCTGGCCCAGTGGCTTACGCGACGGTCTGGAGTTATGAGACTCTGTGACTGCGGGTTCGAACCCCACCCGTGGTATGGTTTTTTTAAGAAACAAATACTTTCAGTAATAATATTAAAACAAACATATGTTGGACCTTCCTAGATTAATAACCCCTTATTTCATCTTTAATATAAATGCGCCTATATTTCAAGAATTTATCTAACTATATAGGGAATCCCACCAACTGTACATGTCTTTCACAGTAACAGATTAATTAATACTATAAATGGTATTGAAGACACTGTAAACTTATATAATTTTAAAGAATCAAGTGTTGAGGTAATTGGCAGGCCAAGACTCATAGAACTCCGTGTTCATAAAGAACTGCAAGAGGCCCCTATCATGTGCTTTTAACATCCTATGGAGAGGGAGCATGGACACTGGGGTCGTCCCACAGCTGCTAAAAACAACAGACATAGCCCCACTCCACAAGGGGGGCAGTAAAACAATAGCAAACAACTACAGACCGATAGCATTAACATCCCATATCATAAAATCTTTGAAAGGGTTCCATGAAGCAAGATCGCCACTCATCTAGATACTCATCAGTTACACAACTCAGGGCAACATGGGTTTAGAGCAGGTCGCTCCTGCCTGTCCCAACTACTGGACCACTATGACAAGGTCCTGGATGCTCTAGAAGACAAACAAAACGGATATGTATTATACACAGACTTTGCAAAAGCCTTTGACAAGTGTGACCATGGTGTAATAGCACACAAAATGCGTGATAAAGGAATAACAGGAAAAGTTGGTAGATGGATCTATAATTACCTAACAAATAGAACATAAAGAGTAGTAGTAAACAGAGTAAAGTCTGAGGCGGCTACTGTGAAAAGTTCTGTTCCACAAGGCACAGTACTCGCTCCCATCCTGTTCCTCATCCTCATATCTGACATAGACAGGGATGTAAGACACAGCACCATTTCTTCCTTTGCAGATGACACCCGAATTTGCATGACAGTGTCCACCATTGAAGACACCGCAAGACTCCAGGCTACAGAAAATGCTGCAGAAAACAATATGAAGTTCAATGATGAGAAATTTCGTGCTCACAGTTTTCGCAACAGACACAACTTCCTACAAGATTGCCTGGCCCAGAAGGTGATCCCTAGATCTACTCCTCCACAATTCTCCAACTCCAAAGTCCCTTTCTCTCAGCTACCCAAGCTTACTTAACTGTATGTGCCGAAGAACTTTCTAACATCGTTAAGGAATCCTTTGAAACTGTAAAAAAAAAAAGAACGGCTTGATAAAGCTCCTGGAGAGCGAAACGTTGCCACAGTAAAATGTCACATTAGTTACACTTGTGTACTTTTACCTAACATATTATCGGTAATTCTACCAACATTAAAATTAACAAAATCAATAAAAATCCTCGTGGATTCGATTTCATTGATTTACCAAAGACAGAAAATAAAAATATGATATACGTACTGCACCTCCAAGCCACATCTCAGAGTATCCAATTGTACCGTCCGGACCCCAGAGAAACGAAGCTGGGACACTGTCAAATGGGTGTCACGTTTTACCAATTCCAGAGGACGTGCCATCCTAGTCGCTGCGTCTGTTCCAGAAAGCTTTCTGGTCCACCACCGCGTTTCCTGGAAGATGTAAGGCTTTGCTTCAAACATGGTTTTCATTTGAAGGCTTTCATTTATTCATGCCTCGATTCTAATAGATTTAGCGAAGGTTTTGCATTAGTCAAGGACTAGTTTCTGTCAAATCTACGAGTCGGTCAACAGCCAGGTAGTGAGAATACAATAAACATTGACATAGGAAGCTCCGACATTCATTATCCACTACAATACTTAAACAGTTGTCGATTAAACAATCTTTATCTCCAGATTTTAAAATGATTGTATTTGTATTTTTATTACATTATAAAATGAATTTATGGAAGTTTATTCGTATCGAACAATTCAACAACTTCAAATATTGTCTCTCTCTATTTTATTACTCATCTTTTGCTTCTCTATTTATGTATTGTTAATATGTAACGATTTTCACGCAAATCCTGCGATTTTTCCTTATGAGGTAACGATTAAATAATAATAATAATATAGCCTAATCGAAAATAGGTTAGGTAAATTAAGCTAAATTTAGGAAGGATAGGTAATGGGGCTTAGTTTTGTTGCAATAATAAAAGATTTTGTACCATGTTAATTCACAAATCTGTATTTCAATGCCCAACAAAAATGTCGAATTTTTGAGAGTTCGGTTTGTTAGGTCGACTATGCCTACAAAGCACAATAAATATATGTCGTACCTAATAAGCCGAACTTGTATAATAGGTCAAACTCCCTTAAAGTTTTTTTACAGCTGGAAAGACATATTTTTCCATTGACAATGAAGTAAAAAAAAACATTTTTGACCCAAACCTAACTTAGGAACCTCACCTAGCCTAACTTAACCTAACAAAATTTTATTTAGCTAAATTCTGCTAAATATATCAGAGGTTAATTTAAATTTATTTAATATTATTAAATTAATTATATATATATATATATATATATATATATATATATATATATATATATATATATATATATATATAATTTTATCACCACCCTACACTATTCCTTTTGCGTGCATTGAGGCAGAGGCGATTTGACTTAAAGAATTCTGGCATACCTTCCTCGGCTCGAGCACCGGCCGAAATACATATAGTCTTAAGCTCCTCCAGGAACAGAGTTAATTCGCCTGAGTGCGTCCCCACCTTCCCAGACGAAGAACACACGTGGTAGCAAAGGGCTATTTCCCATCCCCTCCTTACTCTAATTCCACATTCCCTAGCAAAGGGCTATTTCCCATCCCCTCTTTACTAGGGATCAGGAAGGGGAGAGAGGGGAAAGGGAGGGGAGAGAGGAGAGAGGAGATAAATGAGACATCAATAGAGAATTTTTAGGGACAAAACTAACCCAACACACATACCTGACTGTGACCCAACCAAAATTTACTACTGCATGGTGTGTGCCCACATGTAAAACAGGGCTCTCCCTGGAACCTTTAACACCACCATCATTGAGATTTTCAGGTTGAACAACATGCCAGAGTTTAATTTCCCGGATTCCCCACCTTCTTCAGACATTCTTAAAACCACTTCAAATCTTGTCACTGTTTCAACACCAGCAAGTCACTCCCAAGTTGCTCCACCACCACCACAATCACCTCCTACATGACATGCCACCATTGCCTTCACTCTAATTCCACATTCCCTGGTAAATGGCTATTTCCCATCCCCTCCCTACTCTAATTCCACATTCTCTAGCAAAGAGCTATTTCCCCTCCCTACTCTAATTCCACATTCCCTACCCTTGACAAACTCTCGACGATTATCAGAGAGTTAAGGGGAGCAGCGACACTACGAGGAAATCTTAGTTCTTCTTGCACGGTGTTCACGACTCCCTGTGGTAATTAATATAAAATAAGTAATGGTAGGAGTGCAACTAAGTAAAGCATATCAAGAAAGACGGGAAAATTAATCTCCAATGATAATGAACTAGCAAGTTTCAGTCTCCGTAATGAGAGGGTGACACCCAAGGTCGTGTCTTCCCACACGGGATGATGAATACCTAGAGTCCTCTCCCCACACGGGATGATGAATACCTAGAGTCCTCTCCCCACACGAGATGATGAATATCTAGAGTTCTTCCCCACAGGGATGATGTATATCTAACGATTTTTCTCCACGTTGGAAGGGTGAATATCAAAGGTTCTTTCCCTACGGGGATGATGAATATTTAGGGTTCTTTCTGTGATCCACACAAGGAGGGTGAACAACTGAAGATCTCTCTTCACACGTAGGATGAGCACCTAGACTTATCTCTCAAAAATTCTTCTCAAAAGGCTTCTCTCCTCCCTGCCCCTTTCTTTCCCCTCTCCCCTCCCAACCGCACCCCTCTCCAACAGCTCCCCTCCCCAATCCTTCCCCTCCCCTTGCCCCCAGTATCTGTTACCCATGCAAATAACTTTCGTAATACTGTAAATTCTTTATTGCTGCTATTATTTGCATCTTACTATTTACTCCACCTGCAATACCAGTATCAGCATTGTTGAGAATATTCGCTGTTCTAAGTGAATTTTTAGAGATTCTGCTTTTGTGTTACGTTTTCTTTTATGATTTCTATCCCCCTTTAATTTAGGTGTCTTACCGGGAATACTATAATATAATAATATCTTTATTTCTACAAGTACATGTACAAGGTATACAGACCATAGCTGACATCAATGACATACTACTATATTGAAAGCCGCTTGTTATGCAGAGCATATCGGGCAAATTAGGTCAGTTTTGGTCCCAGGATGCGACCCACACCAGTCCACTAACACCCAGGTACCCATTTTACTGATGGGTGAACATAGCCAACCGGTGTAAGGAAACACGTCCGATGTTTCTACCCCTTCGCCGGGAATCGAACCCGGACACTCACCGTGTGAAGCGAGAGCTTTTGCCACCAGGCCACGGGGCACCGATCCAAAAGGCTCTTGATCCAGAGAACTAGAACTACATTTCCCTTCCATGGATCGAATCAGATTGCCTCTCATTCCTGCGGGTTCTCTCCCCATGAAGGTAATAATAATGTTGCATCTAGTTTAATTTACACTCGGAGGAGTTAGTCCACTCACTTGACACTCACGTGACACTGGCGTGGCACTGGCGTGGCACTGGCCAGTCGCTCTGCTGGCAACATAAGTCATTACTATGCTAAAATTCTCAGCTCTGCTGAGAGGTTGTGTGGTTCTGAAGACATTGATCAGTGTTCTATTTAAACATTTATTCTTAACCTGTAGGGGTAATGAGGTGCGCCATGTCATCGCGAAGCCACAAGATTATTTAAGGGCATAAACAAATTTTCATTCTGCTAATACGAGAAAGTGAACCCTCGGCAAACTCTGCAATTCGGTTTAAACGGCACGACAAATATATATATATATATATATATATATATATATATATATATATATATATATATATATATATATATATATATATATATATATATGTCGTGCCGAATAGCAGAACTTGCGATTTTGGCTTAAATAGCAACGCTCATCTTGCCATATAAGACAAGCGAAAATTTGAGTATGCAATAATTTCGCAAAAATCATTCTGAACCTAACGAAAAAAATATATTTCATTGTGTTTGTTTATTATTAAATTATTGTAAACGTATCAAAAATATATTTAGCTGGATTAGGCTAAATTAAATTGCGCTTATTATAATAAGGTTAGGTAAGTTTTCTAAGACTCTTTTGTTGCAAAATTATAAATTTTTACATTAACATAAATGAAAAAAATATATCTTCAAACGTATAAGAGAAAATTTTAGAAAGGACTTAATTTTAGATGAGTTCTTGCTAATTGACCAGTTTTATCTATTAGGCACGACATATACTTTTATATATAATATATATATCGTGTCGTATAGGTAAAATTCGTCAATTAGCAAAAACTCTTTTAAAATTAAGTCCTTCCTAAAATTTTCTTTTATACGTTTAAAGATATATTTTTTTCATTTGTTAATGTAAAAATTAATAATTTTGTACCAAAAGAACCTTAGAAAACTTATCTAATCTTATTACAACAAGAGCAATTTAATTTAGCCTAATCCAACTAAACATATTTTAGATAAGTTTACAATAATTTAATAATAAACAAACACAATGAAATATATTTTTTTTTCGTTAGAGTTAGAATGATTTTTTGAGAAATTATTACATATACAAATTTTCGCTTGCCTTATTCGGCAAGAAGAGCGTTGCTATTTAAGCCAAAATCGCAAGTTTTACCTATTCGGTACGACATAAGTATGTGCAAAAGAACCACGGGGGGTTGGGGTTGAATAATAGCTCTAGGCCTTTCGTGTTGCAATCAACACGAAATATTTATATTTACTGCATTTTAATTTTTATGACACCCTGCACTATTCCTTTCGCGTGTATTGAGGTAGAGGAGGCTGGGCTAATTGAATACGAGATACTTTTCTTGAGTCCTTCAGCGACCGAAATATATCTTTTTTTTTGCACTGTTCACAAGTACGCTGAAAACCCTCAATGTGTCCTCTACAATGAAGTCCTTGGTGTGGAAATCATGAAATCCATCAGTGATGGATTGGAAAGAAGGAAGAAATGCATTCTGAAAGCTTTCCATGTGGATGGAATTGGTCACTTAAATGAAGCTACTCATGAAGATTACCTATCGTATTTTTGATTGCGAGAAGTTCAATACAGTCGGAGAAGACCTTAGAAAGCAACCAAGGACAGAAGTGAAGAACATATCACGAACAAACACCTCAGTAAAAATCCTTTTTCCTGAGATGAGAAAGGACACTTTGGATCAAGTACTTGTAAAAATGAAAGCATATCTATTCTTCGTGCTTCACATCGAGGAATCAACAGATGTTCACTCTTTTTCACAGATGTTTGTTTGAGCTCGGTACCTGCAAGATGATTGTGAAACAGGAATATGCTCTCCGATTAGCTGAACCCCACTGGTTGCGGAGATATCTTTAGACCTTGCACAATTTTATCGCAGACATGGAGCAGACGTAGGCTTTGTCGGGTAGTGGTTCATGAAGCAGATCACCTCCCATGTCACATTCACTTACCGCACACATCACCAATATGAATCCGTGTTTTATTGGTGTCCTCTGATAGAGAAGACACTCTCCTGTTCTCTTCATTCTCTGTGGCTGTTAAAATGGTTAATTATATCCGAGACAGTGCCACAAACTGTAGAATTTTCTAAGAGTTGTTACTAAACTCCTGTTCCATAAAAAGGTTCGCTGGTTATTACAGAGAAAAATCATTCTTCAGCGTGACAGAAGAGAGAGAGAAGAAATCGCCATGTCCTGGAAACAGGTAATAACTACTTAGCAACAAGAATTTCTCTTGAAAATAACTGACTAATCATCTAATGAAAAGTTAGCCTAACTTGCAACTTTTTCCTGAGATCATTCAACTAGACCTCTCAGTACAGTAGGATATGGTGAATATGTCATATCTCAAAACAAGGTTGCAAGTTTCCTTCTCAAAATACAGCCAAGTATGCAGCAAGCATTTCCCCTCTGGATGGCCACGTTGAGACGCTGGAACATGAAAGTGATGTCACTGAGTCTGGAACCCAGTTCTTTGAGGAAACATGTGGCATTCTGTCCTCATGATACTAGGGTCTCTGGTCACACTGGGATAAATTGATGCTGTACTTGCTGGTCTTGTACTCCTCCCTGTGATCCGCAGCACCTCACTGTCGCCATATGCTGTGATGGATGTAGGTGTCAGCCAGCCTTGACATGCAGGTATAGTCCCATGCTTAAAGCTTGCCATTCTTCCAAGGATACAGTGATTCTGTCGGGAAAGTTTGTGGAATAGTGAGTATTGCCGGATGCTAGAGACTGGGATTCTTTTTCTTTATGATGTCGTTGACTTCATTCCGTATAGCTTACCAACCCTTCGTTTTGGAGCAGTTTAGACGATGTTGACCATTTTGGCCAGTTGGAGCATCACCGCAAATACAAGTATATTCTGTGTGAATTGGGTCATTGAGAAGGAAAGTCACTGCAATACGGTGGGTCTGTGGGTCGAGGCGTGTTCTCATTGCCGAAATGGGAACTTTTAGGAAGAAGTCCCCAGAGTCATGTGCACTCACAGCTTGGAGATAAGAAAACTTCCTGTTGGATGAAGCGGCCTTGAGCATATTGCTATGCATCTTTTCAGCAACAGGGCCATCCCATCTGGACTGTTTGTAGGCCAGTGCTGCACTGGGTTTTGACATAATAGCAGCGAGAGTCTCCCACTACGTAATGGCCCTGATGCAATTTGGATCCTGTATTCCTGCTAAGTCACCAAGGTCGTCTAGAAGGCTTTGCTTTATTTAATCGTCGAGTGCTATGGAGGAGAATAAGAAAGGATAAGATGACTCCTTTCCCCCAAACCTGACTGAGAGTGAGGTTTACGTGTATCGGTGTCTTTCATTCTGCCTTCCACCATTCTGAGGTCTGATTGTTTTCTTTTTTCTCTAGAATCAGATCAGTATCACTGGACCAGTGAGGAGCGCCAAGGAGAGTGCTCTTGGCTGGATCTGTCGGTTTGTAGAAACTATTTAGCATTTGGTGGGGTTTAAAGATAGGCCCAGGCTCCCTCCACTGTCTTTTATTTTCCCGATGTCTTCTAGGAGAGATTCTGTAGTGCCAGGCAAGGAACCATAATTCAAAACCAGATATTAAGCTCACTGGATAGTTTTCTCTGACTTCTTTGGTGACCAGACAGAAAAAATGGACGAGAGGGTGTCACTGTTGTACACCTTCACATGTGTCAATTTTATGTTCCCCCAAACAGGAGTTTAGAACTACCACCATAACACGATTGTATGAAAGGTTAGAGGGAAGGGAAATGTCTAGAAACTGCGCAGAGAGCAGCATTTCGTCTGACTAAGTTAAATGCATTGGCGAAGTCCAATTTTATGAGGGCTTTTTCATCTGACATGTTATGAATGCATACCTATCTTGCATGGGCAGCTGCTTCATAGCCTTGTTGAACATGAAAACCGAGCTGTGTTGGTTTCAGCATTGTGGCAGCTTTGTTACTCACCATTCTCACTGCAGCCATGGCAACAAGGCGTCGAAGGATGTTAGCAACCGCAGTGGGCCAGATTCCACTATCCTTCTACCGGAGGCCACATAATAATGCACCAGAGAAGAGCAGCCTAATGGTCTCAGGATACCGCCAACCAGGTACACACAGGCAAATTTGGTGAGCTCTGAAAACAACCTTTCTGAAACACCCTCGAGTGCTGACTTTAAATTCGTGGAAGCACCTGCTGAGCTCCGTGGGAATGACATGGCAGCTTTATACACATCAGCATCCTGTAGGGTTAAATGATGTTCTTCTGCTGCACTGTTAGGGATGTCATTGTTGGTACTGACACTACTGGGTAATGGAATCTTCACTAGTTATAAGCCTGAGCTCTCCGGTAGTATTTCCTTCTATATTTTTACTAATTTGGGCTTTGATTATTGAGGCTTCAGGTGTTCTGTTGTTGGCATTTCTCCGGTGGGTGTTTGTCGCACTAGAGGGGAGACAGATGAGGTTGTCATCTCTAGGGAATGCATTTATTGCCCTGGTAACAGATGTTGCTAGGAACTTGTCCCTCCTGGGTGGGACAAGTCCCTAGCATTACCAAACAACAATAGGTTGTGACAGGATACAGTGATTGCAGGAGCATTAATAATTTTTTTTTTCAAGAGGTCAGCGAATTTACTAGCGGCTTGAGAGTGCGTTGCTTTGGGAATTGTGTGACAGCGTTCTGGTGGATGTTAAGTTGATTGCAGATTTTAGGTCTGGTAAAAAGACACAAATGCGACATTTTACTGTGGCAACGTTTCGCTCTCCAGGAGCTTTGTCAAGCCGTAACGACTTTCTCAATCCGTTACGGCTTAACTAAGCTCCTGGAGAGCGAAACGTTGCCACAATGAAATGTCGCATTAGTCGTACTTGAGGCCTTTTACCTAACATATTGTCGGTAATTATACCAACATTATTACAGATTTTAGGTCCTCTGTACAGGTGAAGTCAGGTTGGCTGTCAGCTCTGTCTCCTGGGAGGTTGTTCCTGGTTGTTCCCAGTTGGAGGCTTCCGGGAACCTAGACAATGATTGTGTGCACGGATGTTGCCATTTGTGGGATTGAGTGCACAATCCTTGTTGCACACCTGGCAGATGTCTTGTGGTCAAGTGCCACCACGGTGGCTATGTCGTGAAGATCCCTGGGAACCCGGCGCACCTTGTGACATAGCTGATATCGTGGGCGTGGAGAAGAGCCAACTGCGCGGTTAAGGAAGGCGTGGGTGAGGTGAGTGAGCGGCGAACGGCAGTGAGTGTAATTGGTGGAGCGCTAATCTTCAACATGGCTCCCCTGCCTAGGTGGGCTGGGGGAGGAAGGACCAGGGATGGTGCACATCTCTGGGTATATTTGCTGTTTCTTACACATATTGTTCCACTTAGAATCACCCTCGCCATTTGGCACAATATTCGCAATGTTCCCTTTAAACTGTCCAAACGTAGATCTACGTTTTATTTTACATGCTTTCAAATGTAAAATAAAACGTAGATCTACGTTCGGAGCGCTACGCGAGTGAACGTAAATCTAC
The DNA here is from genome assembly GCA_009830355.1 of Cherax destructor. Lineage (NCBI taxonomy): Eukaryota > Metazoa > Arthropoda > Malacostraca > Decapoda > Parastacidae > Cherax > Cherax destructor. Next base: position 62,542 of record WNWK01002616.1, on the reverse strand, counting down.
GTTTGGACAGTTTAAGGGTTTTAACTGAGATGTTCTCCTGTTCAGCGTGCAGTAATGGAAAGGCAGGGGCGACCACTCATCACAAACCCCCGGCCAAACACAAAGGAGGGTAAACAGGTCTCACATGAGCTGACTCCCCTCACCAACAACACTGCACCTCAACTGCCCACACGTACACTGTACTTTCACTGATACGGAAGAAACGGTTTGATGCCGAAGATTGTCACTATGTAATCTCTGGTGAATACTCACGATAATGTCTGTTGAAACAGGCCCTTGTGAACCATGTTCATTCCTCGTTTCCATACAAAAAATATATGAAGCACCCAACCTGGCGACCTCCCTCCACGCTGCCAGTCATTGCTCTCATACTCTCTGAAAAGACATCACGATATAATAATAATGATGATGTTGATAATAATAATAATAATAATAATAATAATAATAATAATAATAATAATAATAATAATAATAATAATAATAATAATAATAATAATAATTTCATTCTTTGAGAGGAATAATACTCCAGTAAAACATTTCAATCCTAGCCACACAAAACCTAAAATAATAGAAAAAATGATAAATCAATCAAATCAGTTTGTTTACAATGTGGGCTTTTGTTTCCTACTGACATTGAATAATCTGCTATTTACTACATAACATTTTATCATCCGTCTTCTCAGTCTCGCATGACATGCCCCACAATAGCCCATCAGGTCCCCGAGGAACCTTAAGAGTTCTGTGGAACACTGTTTAAAAGCCTCAGTGCGAAATTGTTATTAGATAAAAATCTGACTGGTACATGTTTACACTGCTGGACTTACAGACCAAAAGCCGATATCCTATTTAAAGTTATTTGAAACCTAAAGTCTAGGGTGTTTCTTCACTTCTAAGATATAAACCACAACAGTCTGTTAGCAGAGTCCAATTTGCAGTTAAGGAAAAATCTTAGTCGTCTTCACTGACTCCAGGATTGAACCCAAATCCTTCAGTTGTGAGCCGAAGGCGTTGGTGGTGATGTAGCGAGTGTTAGTGGTGAGGATATTTGTGGTAGTGGTGGTAGGGGGTTGTGACAGTGGTGGTGGTTGTAATAATGGCATGTGGGGAGTGTTGTGGTACTGATGGCATGTAATGAGAGTTCTGGTGGTAGTCATTTTGTGGTGGTGGTGAAATAGTTGATAATGGATATGTGGTAGTGATGGTAATGGAATTGATGGTGGTTATGGTTGTGGGGTGTCGGTGGTAGTTATGGTGTGGCTGCTCCAGTTGATGGGACAAACAGTATTGCAAACCGATATTTATCCCTGGTCAGGTTGCAGGTAATGGTCGAGGCGCCAGGCACGACGGACACGGGAAGACTAGGATTAAGAGGGCAAAGTGGGGCAAGAAAGCAGATAATAAGTGAAGAGTGGACGAAATAAGAGAAGAGTAAACGCTCGAACGTTAATGCTAGGAAAAGAAAATGTATGAACCTTCACTCCTTGAGCCTTTTCACCATCGGACTTGTTTCATTTAGTAGATTATTTGATTTTTATTTTCATTTAAAGGCTCGGAACCCTACAAATGCCTTCTTATCAGAGGTATATTTAGCTCCTTCAGTAACATTTTTCTTTTCGACGAAATTGATTAAACTTCACATATCAGTGTCATCAGCAAATTTATTAAAATTGCTCGACAGTGTCAAAATCATATAAATTTGTGGTGAACACCTAATATCTCTGGACAGTACTTTTGGGGGCTCCAAAATCTCAGAATGAGAGAAGGCCTAAAGAAGGAAGAAAAAGTTTATATATTTGCTCAGCACCTGTACAGATGTATGTATATCATTAAGTTTATCATTTTTTCTATTAATTTTTGTAAACTTAAGGAAGTAAAGTCAACTGATGAAATATAAACTCAGGAATATAGATAGCTCCAGCATTATTTTGTACCATATAAGAATCATATATACCAATTAATAAAGTACTGACATGTATTTTAACTTGTTTTATTGCTGAAGCCACACTATGAAATTAGTGTAAATATTGTTTTTAGCCTTCAGCCTCCTCCTTGCTGCAACATTCACAACCCATGCTTCACACTCATATAAAAGCGTTGGTACCACTATTCTCTCATACATTCCTTATTTGCTTCCATGAATAACGTTCTTTATCTCCACAGATTCCTCAATGCACCGCTCACCTTTCTCGTCATGTTAGCTCTATGGTTCACTTGGTCTTTCATAGACCCATCTTCTGAAGAGTTCTCTCCCAAATATCTAAATACATTTGCTTCCTCCATACTACCTTCCACCAATCTGAAACTCAATTTTTCATTAACTAAATTTTTTGTATCCCTCATCACCTTACTCTTTTCAATGTCATCATCAACCAACCTTTGCAACTTTTCTTCAGTATCTCCCAAAAAGCACAGCGTCATCAGCCAAAAGGAACTGTGACAACTTTCACTTTGTGTTAAATTCTTTATCTTTCAATACCACACCTCTCGCCAACACCCGAGTATTCACTTCTCTTACAACCCATCTATAAACAAACTGAATAACCATGGGACGTCACACATCCCTGTCTAAGGCCTTCTTTTACTTGAAAATATTCTCCCTATCCTACATACCTCTAACTTGAGCCTCACTATTCTCGTAAAACCTCTTAAATGTTTTCAGGAACTTACCACTTATTCCATACACTTGCAACATCTGCCACATTGCTCCCTATTCACCGTATCAAATGTATTTTCCAAATCCACAAATGCAACAAAATCCTTGTTCACGTATATGCTTCACTGTAAACACTTGATCTACACACCTCTACCCTTCCTAAAGCCTCGTTCTTCATCTAAGATCCTGCTCATCGTCTTACGCTTAATTCTTTCAATAATTACCATACCAAACATCTTACCAGATATTACTCAACAGACTTATTCTCCCTGTAATTCTTACACTGTCTTTTGTCCTCTTTGCCTTTATACAAAGAAACTATGCACGCTCTCTGCCACTTCCTAGGTACCTTACCCTCTTCCATACATTTATTAGATAAAAGCACTAACCACTCTAAAACTCTATTCACACTTGCTTATAACATGTCTGTCTTGATTTCATCAATCCCAGGTGTTTTAGCCACTTTCATTTTACTCAAAGCCTCAAACACCTAAATCACATTTGGCTCTTCCTCACTCTTAAAAGATGTTATACCTCCTTGGCCAATGCATGAAATCACTCCATATTCCTGATACCTCCAACTCCCCATCTAATATCTCCCTCTTGTGTTTTTAATTTCAAATCCGTTCGTTCTCTAGGCTTTCTCAAGTTATTGATCTCACTCTAAAACTGTTTCTTATTCTCAGGAAAATTTGTTGAGAGCATCTCACCCACTCTCTCATTTGCTCTCTTTATATATTCCATTACCACTCTTAACCTCTCTCTTTTTCTCTCTCCATATACTCCTCCCTACTTATATTATTTTTTTTGTTTTTTGCAAAAACCTCTTATTCTAACTTTTTCTCCCCTAATACTCTGTTTAACTTATCATTACACCAATCGCACTTCTTCCCTTCCGCACCACCCTCCTACATTCACAAACTTCTGCTGAATGCTTTAACATTGCATTCTTAAATCTACCCCATTTCTCTTCAACCTCCTCATTTCCTATACTTCTCACAAGACAATCTTTCAACCAAAAGTTGTATATATTTTACCCAAATTGTCTCCTCCTTTACTTTTTAAACCTTCATCTCTCTCTCTCTTATTTGGTGATGCCATTCTTCGTGAACCCCAACTACCTTTTACGCTCACTGTAGCTACAACTAAAACATGATCTTATATATAAACATTAGCATCCAAAAGTCCACCCCTTAACCTTTTATCCACCAATACATTGTCCAACAAACTGATCTTATGCCCTATCTCATACTTCGAATACTTATCCTCATTTTCTTAAAATATGTATTACCTATTACTAAAGTTCTTTCAATACAAATTGCTCATCAGGGGTGTGACATGTCAAGTGCTAATGGGCACCTGATGTTTGAAGCCTTAATGGTCGAATGAAGTGAGGCGTCTTAGAATTTTAGCAGGCCTCTCGGGAGACTCACTAAAGTATCTCGGGGTTCGATTCCCGGCCAGTCACAGAATTATTTTCTTAAATCACTCTCTCTTGGATAATATATATATATATATATATATATATATATATATATATATATATATATATATATATATATATATATATATATATATATATATATATAAGACTTGAGATTTTGGCTTAAATAGCAAGAATATTTTGCTTCTCACTATTTTAACATTAATTGTTAAAAATTGAATGCAAAAATGTATTTGTCCGAATGTCCATCGATAACATCGCGTAACTAATGACAAGCAAATAAATGTTGCTGACAGATTTTTGTGTGACTTATCTCTTCAGAGTGTTAGTGCCATGTGTGCATAAAGTTATATTTTCCAGCAACAGTTTGGCTTTATGTCATACACTCTTATGTTCATCAGTGTCCGGCAGAGATCCTCTTATGAATGCTGCCATATCATTGTTATAATTATTAATATATGTAATATATATATATATATATATATATATATATATATATATATATATATATATATATATATATATATATATATATATAAAAGTTGTATCATGCACTTGTAGAAATTAAAATTATTATTATTACTATTGGTAAGCTAGAGGGTGCAGCTGCCGTGGCCCGCCATAGGGGTATCAACTAGTACTCTTCTTCAGTTCGAGTATATTCTTAGGAATATAATATCTCTCATGATGTATGTGCACTGAGATCAACAGTGCATGTAGACGTGGGTAGGTATACATGATCATGTGCAGGTGTACGCAGGTGTACGCGACGGTGAGGTCATGAAACATTAAACATCATCTTCCCCAAAATTTCTCCCTCGCATCAGATGACAAAGAGAATTTAATTAAATTTAACTGGACAAGATTATGCCTTTGTGATTACCCTATTTCGTGATTTATTAATTATTAATCCGATGTTGGTGAGGGTTGGTGATACTCTTAAGTGATGTTGGTGTTGGTGGATGATGTTGGTGTTGGTGGATGATGTTGGTGCTGGTGGATGATGTTGGTGCTGGTGGATGATGTTGGTGCTGGTGGATGATGTTGGTGCTGGTGGATGATGTTGGTGCTGGTGGATGATGTTGGTGCTGGTGGATGATGGTGCTGGTGGATGATGTTGGTGCTGGTGGATGATGTTATTGCTGGTGGATGATGGTAGTGCTGGTGGATGATGTTGGTGCTAGTGGATGATCTTGGTGGATGATGTTGGTGCTGATGGATGATGTTGGTGTTGATGGATGATGTTGGTGCTGGTGGATGATGTTGGTGTTGGTGGATGATGTTGGTGCTGGTGGATGATGTTGTTGCTGGTGGATGATGTTGGTGCTGGTGGATGATGTTGTTGCTGGTGGATGATGTTGGTGCTGGTGGATGATGTTGGTGTTGGTGGATGATGTTGGTGTTGATGGATGATGTTGGTGCAGGTGGATGATGTTGGTGTTGATGGATGATGTTGGTGCAGGTGAATGATGTGGGTGTTGGTGGATGATGTTGTTGCTGGTGGATGATGTTGGTGTTGGTGGATGATGTTGGTGTTGGTGGATGATATTGGTGCTGGTGGATGATGTTGGTGTTGGTGGATGATGTTGGTGCTGGTGGATGATGTTGGTGTTGGTGGATGATGTTGGTGTTGGTGGATGATGTTGGTGTTGATGGATGGTGTTGGTGGATGATGTTGGTGTTGATGGATGATGTTATGGCTGGTGGATGATGTTGGTGCTGATGGATGATGTTGGTGCTGGTGGATGATGTTGGTGTTGGTGGATGATGTTGGTGCTGGTGGATGATGTTGGTGCTGGTGGATGATGTTGGTGCTTGTGGATGATGTTATTGATGGTGGATGATGTTGGTGTTGATGGATGATGTTGGTGCTGGTGGATGATGTTGTTGCTGGTGGATGATGTTATTGCTGGTGGATGATGTTGGTGTTGATGGATGATGTTGGTGCTGGTGGATGATGTTGGTGTTAATGGATGATGTTGGTGCTGGTGGATGATGTTGTTGCTGGTGGATGATGTTATTGCTGGTGGATGATGTTGGTGCTGGTGGATGATGTTGGTGCTGGTGGATGATGTTTGTGCTGGTGGATGATGTTGGTGCTGGTGGATGAGGTTGGTGCTGGTGGATGAGGTTGGTGCTGGTGGATGAGGTTGGTGCTGGTGGATGATGGTGGTGCTGGTGGATGATGTTGGTGCTGGTGGATGATGTTGGTGCTGGTGGATGATGGTGGTGCTGGTGGATGATGGTGGTGCTGGTGGATGATGGTGGTGCTGGTGGATGATGTTGGTGCTGGTGGATGATGTTGTTGCTGGTGGATGATGTTGGTGCTGGTGGATGATGTTGGTGCTGGTGGATGATGTTGGTGCTGGTGGATGATGTTGGTGCTGGTGGATGATGTTGGTGCTGGTGGATGATGTTGTTGCTGGTGGATGATGTTGGTGCTGGTGGATGATGTTATTGCTGGTGGATGATGGTGGTGCTGGTGGATGATGGTGGTGCTGGTGGATGATGGTGGTGCTGGTGGATGATGTTGGTGCTGGTGGATGATGGTGGTGCTGGTGGATGATGTTGTTGCTGGTGGATGATGTTGTTGCTGATGGATGCTGTTGGTGCTGGTGGATGATGTTGTTGCTGGTTTATGATGTTGGTGCTGGTGGATGATGTTGGTGCTAATGGATGATGTTGGTGCTGGTGGATGATGTTGGTGCTGGTGGATGATGTTGGTGCTGGTGGATGATGTTGGTGCTGGTGGATGATGTTGGTGCTGGTGGATGATGTTGGTGCTGGTGGATGATGTTGGTGCTGGTGGGTTATGGTTTCTAAGTCAGGTTTGGTCCAAAAATAAAACATTTTATGTCACTGTCGACGAAACATATCTATCAGTCTGTAAATTTTTGGGGGGGAAAGTCAGATATAGAAACATGGGTGACCTAAAAAAGAAGAAGAAACTTAAGAAGGAGAAGGGGTTACTATCCACTTGCTCCCGGCATTTTAGTCAACTCCTACAACACGCATGACTTACACATGGAGGATTCTTCTCCACTTTCCCATGGAGATTTGTTATAATGCCATCAAGAATTAAGTTGTTCTTGTAACTATAATGTTTGTCCAGGACTGTAGATATAAACTATTTCCTTGTGGAGTTTAATAATCCAGCTCATTCCATATATTTTACTGTTGAACTTCGACAAAATAACTCATTGACTTTTTAAAATGTCTTAATTATTAAGTGGAACAATGATTTAAATTTATAATATACAAAAAACAACAAAAACAACGAGTAACCTGTTCTTATTTGCATTATTATTCTTCACATCATAATGGAGTTAAACTTTGTGTATTCTCATCCATGTTTTTGAGAACTTTGAGTATTACAGCCCAGAGTTCATAGAAGAAATATTTAAGATTCATGAAATAGCTTTTGATCTAAAATACCCAAAATACTTAATAATAATAATAATAATAATAATAATAATAATAATAATAATAATAATAATAATAATAATAATAATAATAATAACCTTTAATTCTACAAGTTTATGTTCAACGTATACAGACCATAGCTGACATCAATAACATACTATATAGAATGCCCCTTGTTAGAAATACATTTTACAGTTTAAAAAGAGTACAATCATTTTCAACCTAGAATATGTTGGTTCTCCCTTGCCATGAAAACCTTCTAGAAATATCTTCTCTACTTAAGAATTTTAAAATCAATGTTGTATTTAAAAATCTTAAAACAGTAAAAAAAAAAAAAAAAGCTTCTAATTAAAAATTCCCCCCCCAAAATGCTAATGGCTGCGTCTACAAGATTCCCTTTAAAAATGTAATAAAGTTTATTATGGCCAAACTGGGAAAAGCCTTGAACTAAGTTTACACCAACTTAAATATAGCATTAGGACTGGACAAAAGTCTAATGTTCTGTTTATTCGTATGAGTGATCTTAACCATCCAATTAATTTTCAAAATGCCGAGAAAGTTGTATCAAGTCTATGATTAAGAAAAAATATAATTGAATAAAGCTTCAGAAAAAAAATAGTTTTGATTTTAATATGAGTATAGGTTTAGGATTATATAAATTAAATTAATTTATAATTAATAAAATTTGGGACGGGTGTAATGTTGGACGTGACTGTAAGTTGATATCTCAGCCTTATATAGCCTTCTGCTGTTCTATTATTACAGGTCCTTGATAATGTGAGAAATTACGAAAGCGCTTGGAATTTCATTATTGGATTTTGACTCTTCAATTTGCTTGCACTAATATACTAAATGATTTAACATTTCTGTTATTATGGATAAGAAACTACTTATTATTTGTGTAACTAAAATGACCTGTCTCATATTTCTGTAATCACTCAATCCTATTCATTCAAGTCATCAGTGGCGGACCTACATTTTTGGGGCCCTGAAGCTTGAACTGTTATGGGGCCCATCGCAACCCCTTTTATACAGTAGACCCAAAATTTTTAAGCAATTTAGATTAAAGTCGCTTTTGGGGCCCGGGATCAGGGGCCCTGAAGCTTGAGCTCCATTAGTTTCATAGTAGATTCTTCACTGGGTGTTATATAGCACCTAGAAAATGAAGGCCATTAGTTTCGGTCCGAGAGAAGACAAATTCAGTTCCTAGGATCAAAAGACTCCTGACGATATCAAAGAACCTTCCTTGAGAGTTTAAGACTGTACACGGTTTAAGAATTATTTATGATGAAAATGATATATAATAGAGACAAGTTGAAGAGTCAGAATCATGCACGGGACTGACCACCTCGAGCACTATTTCTCCTCGCTACTACGCCTGTTTATTCTCATATATATGTGACTGAAGAAGCCTACTGTGTAGGTGTAACGTTTCGGTTAACAATAAAGATCCCCACTTGTTGCATGTGTATCTTACTCTCCAGCTTGACGGTATTATGTACCATTTTGAGCATAAACTTGTCTGACACGGCAACACAATGGAGTCTTGGTACAGAAGTCATCTACAACTTCACTGCTTAACTACTAGTTATGAGTGAGAAGGGTTGGAGAGGAGAGGGACTCAGCATGGTCCCCGCCTCCTGTTATGTCATCCAGACCTTTCACGTCTCATCCTCGGCAGTGTTTAAAACTATTCTTATACTTCAGTTTCACATAGTTCCAGACTATGGAGTTGGGCACTCCTCTAGGCTGGGGACTGACCTCGCAAAAACTATTACTTCAAGGTTGATGGACTGATTACATTACCTCGCTACTACGCCTGTCCCTACAATTCTCCTCTGTATACGACTGAAGAAGCCTACTGCGCAGTCAACAATAAAGATACCCAACTATTACACATGTGTCTTACTCTTCAAGAAAGAGATTAACGTAAACTTTCAAGTGTTTGTACAACTGGAGAAACACACATCTCGGTGTATATAATCTGCGAACATTTTTCTTCTATCCCTTGAAATATTTATCCAAATCAAAATAAAATACTTAACGATGCATAATTAATTATTAAAGAATGATCCCAGTGTTGTATCCTTTCAGAAATATAGAAGATACTAAATATCTACATTATATCTTCAGTGGATTATAAAAAAAAAAAGCTAGACTTTCGCTTTTCGTTTCCTTAAAAATACTCTCATGACGCAGGTGTTTCATATACCTCGTAAGACATACAGTTGAGACCAATATACTGGGAATTTGTGAGACTTGTTATTGACCATAACTTCTTGTCTGGACATTGTGAAGTTTAGACATTAAAGTTATGAAGGACGAACTGCAGTTTGTGTAAGCTTTGAGAGAGGAATAATGTCCAGTCTGAGAAATAGAGCTCGGAGAAAATCGTTTTTTGCCTAGAAGTATAAAAGGTAGAAAAGAATGGCAGGAAAAATAATTCATCCCTGACAAACAATTCCATCTTGGTTTAGTGTCAAGTTGCAAGTGACAAAAAAATGGGGATAAGGGCAGAAGACAGCTCAGATTAAGAAGTGTCAGATTAAGAAGTGTCAGATTAAGAGAGTCAGTAGAAGAGTCAGGTGAAGAGTCAGGTGAAGAGTCAGGTGAAGAGGAAATCAAAACACTGAACAGATGAAGAAGTGAAGGGAAATACAAAATCTAATTAATTTCCACTTGATCTGGCAATGTTCTAGGAAAGACAATGCTGACCAGAAACAAAAATTGGGACAAGACTAGGAATATTGAGTAAAATAACTTATGTATCAAAACGGTATGTGTGAGGACTAGGAAAGGAATAAAATTTAGGCAGAGGACTAGATTACGGGATAACTATGTTCTCTAACATCACAGAAAAGAATAATACTGTAAACAAGACGAACACTTCTCCTGTGTTCGTGATCAGCTACTATCGCCACTGCTTCGTAAAGATAACAAACGGCAGAAACTTTAAGGACGCAGAAGTACCGATAAGAGAAGACTGAACCAGATTGGTACGAAGTTATTAGTGTGTCCAAATACAAGCTTGATATGCAGAGGATGGACGATATAATTAAGCTTTTTTTCTAATCCAAAAATATAGGGAAAATAGTAGAATTTAATGACTGTTTTTTTAACGTCAACTCTAATCACTCAGAATAATAATAATTATAATAATGGAGAAGCGGTAAATCCGCAGGGATTATACAGAGGGGGGGTATTCAAGTGTGATCCGAGGAAGAGAAGCGTAGCTTTAATTCCTTGGATAAAGAGCCCTTCACCAGCATCATGGCATCCACTTGAAGGCATCCATGGCTAATAAGTTGTATGCGTAAGTTTTCTCATCTAACCCGTTAGCTTGTGTGACCTCTCCATATGGAGCTGCGTATAAATACGCTTATTACAACTTGTTAACTATCACAGTATTCCCTCAAAAGGAAACCTGAGAAATTTAGAGCCAACAGAGGCAAAACAAGTGGCTTTACAAGTGAATTTCCCAGAGGTTTCGTGATTTGTCAGGTGAGAAGTGTCGAAAGAATGAATTAATTGACTCACGAATAGTAATAGTGAAAATAATTCAACAAGGGGAGACTAATAATGCTGAGATATGACCTCACATGTGACCTCACATACGACCGTTCTCACTGATCACTGGGATTCCTTTCAAATGTTTTAAAGTTTTTAGTCAGGTCATCTGTCAAGTCAAATTTTAGAATGACATGTCAGACAAAGTGCAAGTTTGTCAACACATCTTATAATCCTCGGGATCTCTTATTCATTTTAAATTAATCTATTTAATACACTCCTAGACTTATATTCATATTGCAATCAGCGCTATTTATTTTTGATAAAACTTGATTCTATTATATTTTGTTCAACCATAGATGTGCCTTTTGAAAATTACTAGTGTGGTTAAATTCTCTTTTAGACCTGTCCGGTTCTAATGCTATATTTAGGTTGTTATTATCTTATTTCAAGACTTTTTCCAGATTTCCCAATTTTTTTTTATTACATTTTGTACAAGAAATCTTATAAACACAGCCATCAGCATTCTTGGGAGATTTCTTAACCAAACAGTTTTTTCAGTGTTTCAAGATTTATAAATATACGTAACTTGAATTTTGACATTCTTGAGCAGATATTTCAAGAAAGTTATCATCATAGGGCAGAAACAACATATTCTTTCTTCAATATGGTTCTTTCTCCTTTTTAGGATTGTAAAATGCATTTCTTACAATTTTAAAACATTTGTAATTGAATTTTTTTTTTGGATATTTTAAATCATATGTTATTTCAGAAATCTTCAATATTTTTTCATCTATAAAATCCGGGCAGCAAATGCTTAGAGTTCTCAATAACACAGAGGAGAACACAGAGGAGAACACAGAGAACACAGAGAACACAGAGGAGAACACAGAGGAGAACACAGAGAACACAGAGAACACAGATAACACAGAGAACACAGAGGAGAACACAGAGAACACAGAATGTTTAACTTGGTCATGTTGTGATGAATAATAACGTACATAAGAACAGATATTTGTTGGTTTTTCTGTGTTCTTTGAATTTAAATTCTAGTTTCCTTGTAATAAATAATTTATTATTATTATTATAATAATAAAAGAAGCGCTAAACCACAGGGGTTATACAGCTTGTAATAAATAAAACATCTAAAAATAGCAATGAGTTATTTCGTTTAAACTCAACAGTTTATCAAAGGAGTTAGATTATTTAACTCAAGAATGAGTTAATATCCATTTTGCTGGACATTAAGTACAGAACAAAATCTACATATATGTAATATTTAACTGCATTATTAAGTAGTGTGGTTTCAAAAAAAAATTGTGGCATCCACAAACTCTCAGACCCGTGTAGTCTCGGCCAACCCGTGTGCTCTCCATAAACCCGTGTGATTTCCACAAACCCGTGTGATTTTATTAATCCAGAAACTCTTGGGAACTTTAAAACTCTCAAAACACTGACGAGCTTCAAAAACCCTCGTGGTCTCCACAAACCTCAAAAAAAAAAAAAAAACCCGGTGTCGTCTTCACAAACCCCAAAAACACGTGTGATCTCTACAAACCCCCGTTCTGTCTCCACAAATTTCTGTGGTCTTATTTAAAACTCACGTAGTCTTGAAATTGCAAGCTTTAGGATGTATGACAAGTTCACTACAGCTTCCAACGAGAGCTGTTGTCACTAGCATCCAGCCATTCTTCTGAGAATCACCAACAGCCTGACTGGGAAAAGATTGAGCTGCTGCTATTATCGGACGAAGGATCGAGCCTTTAAAATTCCTTGCGTTGAATGACACATTTGAACTCACAGTAGGGCTCACAGTGAAACAGAGACAGGTTCACGGACGGGCACACATTGAAACCCACATTGGGGCTCATAGTGAGGCTCGTTATGAAATTTGGGGAGCTCACATTCGGAGCTCACAGTGGGGGTTTACTGTGGAACTCAGTGGGTTTCTTAGTAGAACTTACACTAGGGTCTCGTCGATGCGCTTATAGTGGAGCTCACCCTATCTGTTCACCGTAGAACTCAGTGGAGTTTAAAATGGAGTTCACGACGGGGGTTCACCGTGTGGTTAACTGGAGCTCAGAGTGGAACTCACAGTAACCGTTCACTGTAGAACTCAGGGGTGGTGCTCACAGGGGGGATTCACTGTGAAACTTAGCTGGGCTCGTAGATATAGAGTTTCTTTTCAGTCTTTATGTTCCTTGGTCGAGGGTTGCTGGTTAATGTATGCTCCTGATTATAACTTTGGCCTTAGCACCGAAAACTGAGAGGGTGGATATTACCATATGTATGCAAGAGGGAATTTTGTATTTTCATTGTGTACACACACACACACACACACACACACACACACACAACACATATGAAACTACTGAGGAGAATAAAATCAGATGAGGATCGGGTAAGACTACAAGTGGATGTGAAAAGGCTTCAAGCCTTGAGTTTTAACCACCAAGTGCAAAGTCATGAAGCTTGAGGAAGGACGAAGAAGATCGCAGACGGAGTACAGACTAGCAAACCTCACTCAAGGAAATGGATCTTGGGGTAAGTATCACACAGAGCACATCTCCTAAGGTGGACATCAACTAAATAACTGCTGCAGCATATGGGCGCCTGGCAAACCTAAGAATAGCTTTTGACATCTAAATAAGGAATCGTTCACGACACTGTACACTGTTATGTCAGGCCAGTATGGAACCCACACCTGCTCAAATACCTCAAGAAATTGGAGAAAGTGCAAAAGTTTGCAACAAGACTGGTCCCAGAGCTAAGAGTATATCCTATGAGGAGAGGATAAGGGAAGTCAACCTGACGACACTGGAGGACAGGAGGGATAGGGGGGACATAATAATAACGTTTAAAATACTGTGAGGAATTGACAAGGTAGACAGAGCTAGAATGTTTTAGAGATGAGACACAACTAGAAGTTAGAAGCTCTGATGAGTCATAGGGATATTAGGAAATATTTCTTCAGTCTTAGAGTTGTCAGGAAGTGGAACAATCTGGAGAGTGAAGTAGTGGAGGCAGAATCCATACACAGCCTTATGAAGAGGTACGAGAAGGCTTTCGGAGCAGGGAGAGAGTGGACATAGTAGCGACTAGGCGCCCATACTTATCTGGCATCTGGGTGAGTGGTGACAGTATTGTAGACTTTGATACAGAGTGTGCAGGTTCGGATCTTACTGTAGACTGAGAGAGAAATATTTTTTCTTACGTGATAACTAAAATGAAAATATATAAAAATTAAAATATATTTTATTATATTTTTAATATATATTATTTTTAAAAAAACATTATTAAATTAATATTTTTTATAATATCAGTCAATCTGCATTTATTTATAAAATGACATAAAATACGAGAAAAGGGAAATGGCGTAATTTATAATATATGAAAAATATTGCAATATTTACAGCAATGTTATTGATAGTTCATTCTAAAGCTAAAATTTAGACAAAACCTGAAAGATTGCTTTAGCAGCTGATGTTTGCAAGGTCGTTGCAATATAAAAGAAAACCTAGAACACTGGCCAACACGCAAACATATTAGAAAATTAAACTTAATAAAAATTTACAGCAAATAGATAACGCTCTTTTAAAAGAATATTAGTAGATACATCGATGGAAAAATATGAGAATTTAATCAGAAGTAATGCGGAAGAAATTTAATGAGTAAAATGCAACGTGACTTTACAAAAATAACATTAAAATAATTTAACACACAATTTATAAAAGAAAATGAACCCGGGTAAAATATTCATTGGTTAAGTAGAAAAGTTATGAACGACCAACCCCCCCAAAAAAAAAAAAAAAAAAAAGTTAGCTTTGATTTTTTATGCCGATGAGTTTTAAACTTAAGTTATACGAACTTTAGCATATTTAAAACTTCTTTAGCAAAAGAGATAGTTGAAATTTTTAAATTGCAAATAGTGTGACAGAATTTAAAAGATGGAAACGAAGAGGCTGTTAAGTCTAAACATATATGTATACCTGTGACTGACCAACAATTATAGGGAAGTAAGTATGTTAATGAACTAATAAGATGCGATTTAATACATATGTACCAAGTTTATTAGTCAGAGTGTTAGGAAATACAGACAATAATACCGAAGCTGTAACTTTTCTCAGAGTCAAAACTTCAGAGTAGTTTTGTTCCCTCCTGGACCATTACCAAGTCCATCCGACAGTCTTTCTGCCAGCCTGTTAGACTGCCAGTTATCTAGCCTGTCAGCAAGTTAGTAAGACTGTCAGTCAGTCCGCAACATGATACGTCACCGCCATACAGTACCTAGAGATGATCGCTGAAGTGACAGTCAAGATTTTGGTATTGGAGAGTCTAATAATAGCATGAGCTCTGCAGGATAGTCAGATATCCTGCAGCCAAGAAATGCTAAGTTAACTTGAAGGAAGAGGCGTATGTCGAGTAGTAGACGGAGGATTCTTACCAAAATATCAAGAACTCTCGGGGATCCATAAAAGACAGTCATGTTTTTTTCCACTTAGATCAGCAGATGCATTCACAGAATTAAACCTCAGAACATCTTAAGAAAACTTAACTCTTCCTTAGAGTTTACAGAGCTCCTCTTTACGAAAGTAAACTAGTCATCAAAATTAGCCTGGTCGAGAGATATCCCAGAGACGTGGAGGAATCAGGTCCATTGCTACAAACAACTACCTCCATCGCCTCGTTGCCAGAGCAACAGTGAGAATACTCTGCAATGCAGCAACCATGCTGAAACTAATTTCGCTGGGTATTCTAGATTCCCCAGAGCAGCAAAGCGCAGCCCTCCCAGCCCTCGCAGCCCTCGCAGCCCTCGCAGCCCTCGCAGCCCTTGCATACACTGCTAAACTCACACACCAGAAAGCTTTGATTTACTGGATTTTACAAATGCCTTTAATTTAGTTAAAGGACGAGCTGTACTCCAAGCTGTCAATCGTCATTTTCGTACAATTTGCCTGGTCGTCCAATCATGCTGCAGCCACGATTCTGTTTCTCGTCGTTGATCACTAAGTTGATTCGTTTTCAGGATGTCCTACACGTTGAACCACTTTGTCGTTAAACACAGTCTTTAGCTCTTTAGCCACAAATATCAACATGTTAAATTTTTCTATTTTTTTTTAATTTTTGACAATCATATATAACGAATTGATATATTTTTATGTTGTATGGGTTTTTTCTTTTTTGCACAACATATTTATGTAGCTTAATTTTAATCTGTATTATTTAGACTAATTTTCGTATGATTTTTAGACTAATTATCGTAGTAATAACTTAAACAAATATTAGTTTCTGTTATTGAGGAAAAGGTTGTTTAAGTTACTTGTTTAATTCTTGCAAAAATATGCAAGTGTTATGAAACAGTCAATCATCCAGCCTTAAAACAGGAGCTGAGTCTCGACCCCTGCAACCACAATTAGGTGAGTACATGCGCTCTCGTACTTAGGTTAACATACGCACGCACGCATGCAGAGAGAGCAGATTGCAATATCCGTAATAATTATTGTCTAATGCAACAAGATATTTCCTAATCACGTTACTGGCAATCCTATATCCTCCATTACATTGATAATTTCCCCAATGATTGCATAATGACCGAATTTCCGTAGTTTAAATAGGTACTTGAGTGTAACGAGAAAGGGTGTGTTTGTGTGTTGATGTATGTTCGTACGTGTTGGGTGTGATGTGCATTAGTTGTATTGGTGTATATATGTATATTTTGGTGTATTCGTGTGTATTGGAGTGTTTTGGTGTGTGCTGATGTTTGTTGGTGTGTCTTAGTGTGTATTAGTGTTGTATTTGAGACTTCTGGTATGTGCTGGTGTTGTGGTGTGCGAGGGTTAGTGTGTACACTGGAGATGTCAGGGCGTTACCAAGTACAGAAGGTGCTGGAGAGTGTTATGGAGGGACACTCTACTAAGTGAATGTTACGAGTAAGGGTTTTGTAAAGATATTAGATTATTTCCTGGAGTTCTAGGATGTATCTCCTTAAGTATTTAGCCTGTAATTAAGATCGCCCCCCTTACTAACAACATGTTATTGGAACAATGTTTATCCTAGTTATTCTTTTAGTATATATAATGTTTTAATTTCAACTAGGAAACAAAATCCAACAATTATAAAATTACGATCTTTAATGATAAAGTGTTTAATCACAACACTGTTCTTCTCTTCATAAATTATATTCAAAGTTCCCCAAGTACCTTAATATTGTAGGTACAATTATTTTATTTATTAACACATCGGCCGATTCCCACCATGGCAGGGGGGCCCGAAAAAGAAAAACTTTCATCATCATTCACTCCATCACTGTCTTGCCAGAGGGTGCTTTACACTACAGTTATAAAACAGCAACATTAACACCCTCCTTCAGAGTGCAGACACTGTACATCCTATTTCAGGACTCAAGTCCGGCCAGTTTCCCTGAATCCTTCATAAATGTTACTTTGCTCACACTCCAACAGCACGTCAAGTATTAAAAACCATTTGTCTCCATTCACTCCTATCAAATACGCTCACACATGCTTGCTGGAAGTCCAAGCCCCTCGCACACAAAACCTCCTTTACCCCTCCTCCAACCTTTCCTAGGCCTCCCCTACCCCGCCTTCCCTCCACTACAGATTTATACACTCTCAGTCATTCTGTCTCGTTCCATTCTCTCTACATGTCCGGAACCACCTCAACAACCCTCCTCAGTTCTCTGGATAATAGTTTTGGTAATTCCGCACCTCCTCCTAATTTCAAACTCCAATTCTCTGCATTATCTTCACCACACATTGACCTCAGACATGACATCTCCACTGCCTCCAGCCTTCTCCTCATTGCAACATTCATCACCCATGCTTCACACCCTATAAGAGTGTTGGTATAACTATACTCTCATACATTCCCTCTTTACTTCCATGGACAAAGTTCTTTGTCTCCACAGACTCTGAAGTGCTCCACTCACCCTTTTCCCCTCATCAATTCTAGGATTCA
Organism: Cherax destructor; assembly: GCA_009830355.1. NCBI lineage: Eukaryota > Metazoa > Arthropoda > Malacostraca > Decapoda > Parastacidae > Cherax > Cherax destructor. Next base: position 44,540 of record WNWK01002616.1, on the reverse strand, counting down.
CCTCATCCTTCATAGACCCATCTGCTGGCATGTCCACTCCCAAATATCTGAATACATTCACCTCCTCCATACTCACTCCCTCCAATCTGATATTCAGTCTTTCGTCACCTAATCTTTTTGTTATCCTCATCACCTTACTCTTTCCTATATTCACTTTCAATTTTCTTCTTTTACACACCCTACCAAATTCATCCACCAACCTCTGCAACTTCTCTTCAGAATCTCCCAAAAGCACAGTGTCATCAGCAAAAAGCAACTGTGACAACTCCCACTTTGTATTTGATTCTTTATCTTTTAACCCCACACCTCTTGCCAAGACCCTCGCATTCACTTCTCTTACAACCCCATCTATAAATATATTGAACAACCACGGTGACATCACACATCCATGTCTAAGGCCCACTTTTACTGGGAAATAGTCCCCCTCCCTCCTACACACTCTAACCTGAGCCTCACTATCCTCATAAAAACTCTTCACTGCTTTCAGTAACCTACCTCCTATTCCATACACCGGCAACATCTGCCACATTTTCCCCCTATCCACCCTATCATACGACTTTTCCAAATCCATAAAGGCCACAAAAACCTCTTTATCCTTATCCAAATACTGTTCACCTATATGTTTCACTGTAAACACTTGGTCTACACACCCCTACCTTTCCTAAAGCCCCTTGTTCATCTGCTATCCTGCTTTCTGTCTTACTCTTAATTCTTTCAATAATAACTCTACTATACACTTTACCAGGTACACTCAACAGACTTATTTCCCTATAATTTTTGCATCTCTTTTGTCCCCTTTGCCTTTATACAAAGGGAACAATACATGCTCTCTGCCAATCCCTAGGTACCTTACCCTCTTCCATACATTTATTAAATAATAGCACCAACCACTCCAAAACTATATCCCCACCTGCTTTTAACATTTCTATCTTTATCCCATCAATCCCAGCTGCCTTACCCCTTTCATTCTACCCACTGCCTCACGAACTTCCCTACACTCACAACTGGCTCTTCCACCTCCTACAAGATGTTATTCCTCCTTGCCCTATACAAGAAATCACAGCTTCCTGTCTTCATCAACATTTAACAACTCCTCAAAATATTCCCTCCATCTTCCCGATACCTCTAACTCTCCTCTCCTATTTTTAACTGTCATATCCATTTGTTCCCTAGGCTTCCTCAACTTATTAATCTCACTCTAAAACTTTTTCTTATTTTCAACAAAATTTGTTGATAACATCTCACCCACTCTCTCATTTGCTCTCTTTTACATTGCTTCACCACTCTCTTAACCTCTCTTTTTCTCTCCATATACTCTTCCTCCTTGCATCACTTTACTTTGTAAAAATCTCTCATATGCTAACTTTTTCTCCCTTACTACTCTCTTTACATCATCATTCCACCAATCGCTCTTCTTCCCTCCCGCACCCACTCGCCTGTAACCACAAACTTCTGCTGAACACTAACATTACATTTTTAAATCTACCCCATACATCTTCGACCCCATTGCCTACACTCTCACTAACCTATCTATCCTCCAATAGTTGTTTATATCTTACCCTAACTGCCTCCCTTTTAGTATATAAACCTTCACCTCTCTCTTACTTACTGCTTCTATTTTCCTTGTATCCCATCTACCTTTTACTCCCACTGTAGCTATAACTAAAAAGTGATCTGATATATTGTTGCCCCTCTATAAACATGTACATCCTGAAGTCTACTCAACAGTCTTTTATCTACCAATACGTAGTCCAACAAACTACTGTCATTTCGCCCTACATCATATCTTGTATACTTATTTATCCTCTTTTCTTAAAATATGTATTACCTATAACTAAACCCCTTCCTATACAAAGTTCAATCAAAGGGCTCCCATTATCATTTACACCTGGCACCCCAAACTTACCTACACACCCTCTCTACATGTTTCTCCTACTTTAGCATTTAGGTCCCCTACCACAATTACTCTCTCACTTGGTTCAAAAGTTCCTATACATTCGCTTAACATCTCCCAAAATCTTCTCTCTCCTCTACACTCCTCTCTTCTCCAGGTGCATACACGCTTATTATGACCCACGTTTCGCATCCGACCCTTATTTTAATCCACATAATCCTTGAATTTAACATTTATATTCCCTCTTCTCCTTCCATAACTGATCCTTCAACATTATTGCTACCCCTTCCTAGCTCTAACTCTCTCAGATCTCCTGACTTAATCCCATTTATTTCTCCCCACTGAAACTCGCCTACCCCTTCACCTTTGTTTCGCTTAGGGCCAGGACATCCAACTTCTTTTCATTCATAACATCGGCAATCATCTCTTTCTTATCATCCGCACTACATCCACGCACATTCAAACAACCCAGTTTTATAAAGTTTTTCTTCTTCTCTTTTTTAGTAAATGTGTACAGAAGGGGTTACTAGCCCATTGCTCCCGGGATATAAGTCGCCTCATACGACACTCATGGCTTACGGAGGAAAGAATCTTTTCCACTTCCCCATGGACAATAGAGAAAATAAAAAGAACAAGAGCTATCAAGAAAAAGAAGAAAAACCTAGATGTGTGTATGTATATATATGCATGTGTATGCCAGTGTAGTGTGACCTAAAGTGTAAGTAGAAGTAGCTAGATATACCTGTTGTCCAGTGTGTTTATGAGACAGAAAAAAGACACCAGCAATCCTACCATCATGTAAAACAGTTTCAGGTTTCTGTTTCACAGTCACCTGGCAGGACGGTAGTACCTCCCTGGATGGTTGCTGTCTACCAACCTACTACCACAGGACGGTAGTACCTCCCTGGGTGGTTGTTGTCTACCAACCTACTACCACAGGACGGTAGTACCTCCCTGGGTGGTTGTTGTCTACCAACCTACTACCACAGGACGGTAGTACCTCCCTGGGTGGTTGCGGTCTACGAACCTACAACCACAGGACGGTAGTACCTCCCTGGGTGGTTGCGGTCTACGAACCTACTACCTATACCTAGGTACAATTGTTTTACTTTATTGTAACTCTTTAAGTCACAGAAATAAATTTACATGGAAGTTATAAACAGTTAATTTCAATGGGAATATCAAATTATACATATAATGACGGATCATATGACTTTTTCAAAGAATAATTTAAATCTGAAACTCAGTTCAAGAGAAGGCATAAGAATATCTCTTCTCAAGTCAGAAACAAGGAATAATGACCATCGTTAAAACCTTTCCTTAGTAGGCCTAATATTGGCTCGATACTAATAATTCAAAATCTATCTCCTACAATAAAGAAAATAGACACACGACAAATGTCTGAAAGACATACACCTCCAAAGACGGCACAGATGATCGAGATTATGAATAACTCAGTTATTCATAACCGAGTAAACCAAGAGTCACCTCAAACTCTGATTCTCAAACAAACTGGAAACTTTACCAAGCAGCAAGATGACAGATATATATTGTGTACTCAGGGCTGGACCAGGGAGCAGACTGCTTGACTCCGAGTCTGTTAACCTGACATGAGGTTGGATCACTTGACCCCGTCCGCTGTAAGCTAGACCTTAAACCAGTTAACAGTCATTGACCTGATGGTTACCCGCCATTAGGTATTTGTCTCTTCACATCATAAAAGAAACAGATCCTATCTATTTACAATTCTAATAATAATAATAATAATAATATTAACAGAAATAGTAATTATAGTAACAGAAATTATAGTACCGTGGTAAGTGTAGCGACAGATAATAATAAAAAGCTGAACATCTTCGTTTTAGCTGTTAATGAAGATCTTTGTTATATAATATTAAGTGAGAATCACATTCTCTGACCGTAACTAAATATTACATTGTGACTTATTTCCAGGGCGCAACAGTGCACAAACTGTTTGAACTACTCTGTTGCAACCAAATCGTGATATGCCCATACTTTTGCCCACATCGCTTTGTATCCAATATTTTCGGTGTCCATGGTTTTTTAATTAGGGCCATAGTATTCTACACTTCTGCCCTTGCAAAAAAAAATTCGCAGTGTTATGCATGTAAAATTATGAATAATGGTCACAAATATGGTATAATGCGATCCTTTATTGACTACGTTTCGTCTACTCTGTGGGCTTTATCAAGTCAGAAACAGATTTACCTGGGTAAAGAATACATGAGTATATACATAATGGAGAGTCAGGTGGAGAATGTTGAGGAGATTGTATTTTTGACGGACCTGAACGAGATGGCCGAGTAGGTATGTTGTTATGTAGGATAACGTTGTAAATGAATGGTTCAGAGACCCGACAAGTTGATAAATTAGACACATATGCAACACTTGGGTATCTTTATTGAGGAAACGTTTCGCCACTCAGTGGCTTCATCAGTCCATACAAAGGAGAATCGTGAAGAACAGGAGGAGTTTGAGGTGGTCAGTCCCTCAACCTTGAGTCGATGTTGTCAGTCCATCAATCTTGAACAGAATACAGCATATGTGCTAGGAAGCAGCTTATATACCGCAGGCAGGAGAGGTGCAGAAGTCGTAGGTGGTGTCACACTTGTACAAGAGTGGTATGCAATACCGACATTTGTCCATTGTGGACATTGTGTCCATTGTCTGACACAGCAACATCTTGGGATCTTAATACAGGGAATTCTTCACTTGCCCAACTCTTGAGTACGACCTACTTCCACAATGGACAAATGTCGGTATTGCATACCACTCTTGTACAAGTGTGACACCACCTACGACTTCTGCACCTCTCCTGCCTGCGGTATAAGCTGCTTCCTAGCACATATGCTGTATTCTGTTCAAGATTGATGGACTGACAACATCGACTCAAGGTTGAGGGACTGACCACCTCAAACTCCTGTTCTTCACGATTCTCCTTTGTATGGACTGATGAAGCCACTGAGTGGCGAAACGTTTCCTCAATAAAGATACCCAAGTGTTACATATGTGTCTAATTTATGAGGATAACGATGTAGAAGTTTCCTGGGAAGGGGTTCAGCCATGTTCAGCTATGTATTAATATTGGTAGAATTACCGACAATATGTTAAGTAAAGGACATAAATGCAACTAATGTGACATTTTATTGTGGCAACGTTTCGCTCTCCAGGAGCTTTTTCAAGCCGTTACAAGCAATACATGTCCATATATTGCTTGCAGCGGCTTGAAAAAGCTCCTGGAGAGCGAAACGTTGCCACAATAAAATGTCACATTAGTTGCATTTGTGTCCTTTTACTTAACATGTTCAGCTATGTTGTAAAAGGTTAGGCGATGATTCTTGCTGTGAAAATTTCTGTATAGAACACAGGCATTCCTCAAATCATCCCTTCTGCCTGCGTACTGGTGTTCTGAAATACGTGTTTGGGGGTCTCTGGATGTCTCGCCCATGTATAATTGGTTGCTATCGTTGCAAGGGATTATGTATACCCCTGTAGAGGATTGAACCTTGTGGTGTCTGTTTCTGGTGCTGTCTTTGATGGTGGTAGATGTGGAGATAGATACTTGGAATGAGGTACTGGAAATGATGTTGGAAACGTGTTTACAACGGAGTTGGTAGGGAGGACTATGTATCTTGTGTCTTGTCTAGATGAGTTAAAGATTTTATATGCCCGGCGTCTGCAGTTTCTATTGAAGTGACAAGGATAGTGAAGCTTAGAAAATAGCATTCTACCTCAATTCAGTTTACACTAGAAAAAGAAGTCGAACATACTCTTCCTTACCTTGACGTTTTTCTCTGCAGAACTAGCCACGAATTTTGTTTTAAAGTCTATTGTTAAAGTACCAACCAACATGATCTTCTCCAATTTTACTCACACCACGACGCCAAAACTAAACGTGATGCAATCATCTGCTTCTTCCTTCGTGCTCTCCGAATATATAGCAATGAATTCCTTGTAGAAGAATGCTTTTTCCTCGACACCTCATTAGAGACTGCAGACGCCGTGTAATTCACCCAGACAAGACACTGCCGAGAGGAGATAAATAGTCCTCCCCACCAATTCCGTCGCCAAACACGTTTCCAACATCTTTTCCAATACCTCATTCCAAGTATCTACCTCCGCATCCACGACCCTCAAAGGCATTACCAGTAAGAGACACCACAAAGTTCAATCCTCTGCAGTGGTATACATAATCCCTTGCAATGGTCCAATGGTCCTTCAGTTGAATCGAAGAAGGAAGCCAATGGTCCTTCAGTTGAATGCAAGGGATTATCCAGAGACCTCCACACACGTATTTCAGAGCACCAATACGCAAACTGATGGGACGATTTGAGGAACACCTGTGTTCAACACTGAAGCTTCCACTCATCGCCAGGGAAGAAGACAGTGTCGCAGGATCTTAGAATCATCACTAATCTGTATATTTAACAATTTCAACCAGAACACCAGAACAGCAGCTTTTGCAACATTGCTGAACCCTTACTAAGAAACTTCTTCATGGTTACCCTACGTAACAATCAGCCTACTTGCCCATCCCGGGCAAGTCCGTCTCAAATCCAACCTTCCCAACATTCTCCACCTGATTCCCTCCATCCTATATGTATATATATATATATATATATATATATATATATATATATATATATATATATATATATATTTTTTTTTATATTTGGCCCAGGTAGATCTGTTTGTTACTTGATAAACCCCACTGTATGGGCGAAACGCATTATGCTGCGTTTGTATCTATTTTTCCATCTTGTCAATACGTTATACCATTTATTTCCATTGTAAAATTATGAGAGATCCATTTGCTTATGCTAGCAAAATAGATAATGGTATGAGATACCAACACGATGAATAAAAGACAGAAGTGCAGTGAAATGAAATCCTTCATTGACAATGTTTCGCCATTAACAAGTCACAAACAGATATATAACTGTAATAATATTGGTAGAATTACGAAATATGTTAAGAAAGACACAAATTAATAAGGTTTAATGGTTTCCTGCTTCTCAGGAGCTTTTCGCCAAAGGTTACATGGACAGTGGGCTATTATATTCTCAAAGTGAGGTGAAATATAGTGGTTCGAGGAGTAGTGATAAGAGTAGAGTAGTAAACATACTTATTACTACTACTACTATTTATCACTACTACCTCGACCACCACTAGTATTTCACCTCACTTTGAGTATAATAGCCCACTGTGTCCATGTAACGCTTGTAACGGCTTGAGAAAGCTCCTGGAGAGCGAAACGTTGCCACAATAAATGTCACATTAGTTGCATTTGTGTCCTTTTACTTAAGATATATAACTGGTGAGTGAAGGTGAAGCGAAGGTGAGGTGAAGGTGAGGTGAAGAACACATGAGAGGTGAGGTGAAGAACACATGATAGGTGAGGTAAAGAACACATGATAGGTGAGGTTAAGAACACATGATAGGTGAGGTAAAGAACACATGAGAGGTGAGGTGAAGAACACATGAGAGGTGAGGTGGAAACACATGAGGTGAGGAAGAACACATGAGAGGTGAGGTTAAGAACACATGAGAGGTGAGGTTAAGAACACATGAGAGGTGAGGTTAAGAACAAATGAGAGGTGAGGTTAAGAACACATGAGAGGTGAGGTTAAGAACACATGAGAGGTGAGGTTAAGAACACATGAGAGGTGAGGTTAAGAACACATGAGAGGTGAGGTTAAGAACATATGAGAGGTGAGGTTCAAGTCGCATTCATTCCCGATCGTTCAGTCAGTTTTCCGGCAAATATAAGAATAAAAGAAAGAAGGAACAATGCAGAAGGCCTACTGGCCCATGCGAGGCAGGTCCAATAGGTTCAGATAAGCTGTACACATCGTTGTTTTAGTTAAAAATTGTTGAAGTTATTGATGAATTAAGTAGCGCATCAATTTATCAAGTGTTTGTAGGAATGATGATGTAATAATGTCGTTAGATATACGGACAATATGTTAAGTAAAAGGACACAAACGCAACTAATGTGACATTTTATTGTGGCAACGTTTCGCCCTCCAGGAGCTTTGTCAAGCCGTAACAGGAATGATAATATTGGCGTCTTCTGTTGAAGCTCTGACGTCAATGATGTACCAGTGAAGAAACATCTAGTCCGTCAGAGTTCTAAAATAAGAGATATAACAGAAGACACCAACATCATTGTTATTACCACTGCCGAGAGAGGTTATGTCATCACGAACACAACTCACAGTCATTAAAGCTTTCCCACTATATCAGAATTTGCCGCCGATACGGCTGGTATATAGTGCACCCGAAATTTCTTCAGTGGTCGGTAGGACAAGGACATATGAGTACACACAAGTTCTATGGAATAAAACACATTTACAGTATTAGAACATTTTATAGTATTCTAATGCTGATCAGACACAAGTTCAACACTTAGATATCTTTACTGTAGAAACGTTTCGCCACACAGTGGCTTCATCAGTCCAATACAGAGAAGAATGACTGAAGATCAGGAGGTTGAGGTAATCAGTCCCTTACCCTGGAGTCGATGTAATCAGTCCATCAATCTTGATAAGAATATAGCATACGGACGAAAAAGGGGCTGCAAGCAGAAGGCGGTGTCACCTTCGACAAGTCCACAGGATTCCTCCCAGGTGGCACCACCTACGAATGCTTCACCTCACCTGTCTGCAGTATATAAGCCACTTCTTCGCGCATATGCTGTATTCTTATCAAATTTATCAACTTGTTGCTTCTCTGAACCTTTTATCTACATTCTAATTCTGCACATGTGTCTTATTTAACATTTGTCTGTATTTTCTATTGTATCTTACCCAGTCTTAGCACTAGAACCCTAAAGTGATTAACAAGAGTACATCTTGTGGTTAACAAGAGTACATCTTGTGGTTAACAAGAGTACATCTTGTGGTTAACAAGAGTACATCTTGTGGTTAACAAGAGTACATCTTGTGGTTAACAAGAGTACATTTGTGTTAACAAGTACATCTTGGACAGATACATCTGGTTAAAAGAGTATTAGGGTAACAAATAATCTTGTGTTAAAAGAGTAATCTTGTTAACAAAGTAATCTTGTGGTTCAAGATACATCTTGTATTAACAGAGTACATCTGTGGTTAACAAGAGTACATCTTGTTAACAGAGTACATCTGTGTAACAAGATCATCTTGTTAAATTATGTTTGCCTCTGCCTCAAATTTAGTACAATTAAAATGTCTGGCAACTTATTTACATTAATAGATTCCATAACATATCATCTATGTTTCTCAATGAGCGGACAATTCAGTACATTGTTTTCAAGAGGAAAACCATTAGGCTAACTACGTGCATTGCATATAATTTGATCATTGGCTTTTCATAAGCCTAACTACCGGAAGAAATACTGGGGCCAATCTTAAGCCTGACTAATACAATGTCAGTCAGTCTGTTGACAATGAAAGTTGCTCCATATATGAGCTTATTTGTGCTCATGTTATAGTATGCTATAGGCTTCTGACTGAATTCCTGTGACTTTCATATTTATTATTTCCCTTTATCCTAATATTATATCCAATACTTGACACAAGCATTCCAAAGTTATATTTTAAATTATTTATTTCTGATTACTTTTCTTGGCTAATTTATCACCATCATGTTGGAGTAGTTCAAAGTGTGATAGAATCCATAAGAAAAGGCAGCGTATATATCTCTTCACGAACAACAAGTGCTGTAAATCTGTAATTCAGGTCCCATGCCGAGTGCTTCCCACCAAAACTTTACGCATTAGCTGGCTCAAGCTGGTGGCAACACTGAGCAGCTTTTGGCTAATAGATCATAACAAGAAGTTTGACTGCAGTTATTGGAATTTACTATTTCATTTCATCAATATTCACTACATTAATTACTAAATCAGGCTGATCCGTGGAAGAGCTCTCTGGTTTCAAACAATTACGCTGAAGGGCTCTTTTATCATCGAATTACCTTCCCTGAAGAAGCAGTTTGCTAATAATGCTCTGAATCTTGCAGAGCCTCGCTCATGACACGATCGGTATTTGCATTCTGGAAATTGATGTTTCTGAAATTTAATCTTAAACACAGAATACAAATACTGAATAAGCTCATAGTAATTAAAGGTTTAAGCCTAATTCTAAGAAATCATCAATATTATTTTGAAAAATTCTTGAAATATAGATAAAACATTGATCATTTTATATTGACTTATATCCACACAACACTACAAGGGATGGGGGATTTATTTGCATATACCAGGCAATGGGTCTTCCCATATACTGTACCAGCAGTGAACCCTATCAGAGGTGACATGTCCAGTGGTACTGGGAACATGATGTTTGAAGCATTGATGGCCAAGTGAACTAAGACGTCTAGGAATTTTGGTAGGCTTCTTGGGAGGCGTGCTAAAATATTGAGGGTTTGATCCCCGGCTTAAAGTGGCTTAAAAAAACTCAACTCATGCGTTGCTGAATTAATAATATATATATATATATATATATATATATATATATATATATATATATATATATATATATATATATGTCGTGCCGATTAGGTAAAACTGGTCAATTAGCAAGAACTCATCTAAAATTAAGTCCTTTCTAAAATTTTTCTTATACGTTTAAAGATATATTTTTTTCATTTATGTTAATGTAAGAATTTATAATTTTGTACCAAGAGAAACTTTGAAAACCTACCTAACCTTATTATAACAAGCGCAATTTAATTTAGCCTAACCCAACTAAATATATTTTAGATACGTTAACATTAATTTAATAATAAACAAACACAATGAAATATATTTTTTCGTTAGGTTCAGAATGATTTTCGCGAAATTATTGCATACACAAATTTTCGCTTGTCTTACATGGCAAGAAGAGCGTTGCTATTTAAGCCAAAATCGCAGTTTTCTAATCGGCACGACATATATATATATATATATATATATATATATATATATATATATATATATATATATATATATATGTCGTGCCGATTAGGTAAAACTGGTCAATTAACAAGAACTCATTTAAAATTAAGTCCTTTCTAAAATTTTCTTATACGTTTAAAGATATTTTTTTTTCAATTATGTTAATGTAAAATTTATAATTTTGTACCAAAAGAAACTTAGAAAACTTATCTAACCTTATTATAACAAGCGCAATTTAATTTAGCCTAACCCAACTAAATATATTTTAGATACGTTTACAATAATTTAATAATAAACAAACAATGAAATATATTTTTTCGTTAGGTTCAGAATGATCTTTGCGAAATTATTGCATACACAAATATTCGCTTGTCTTATATGGCAAAAGAAGAACGCAAGTTTTCTAATAGCCAAAATCATAGTTTTACTATATCGAATATATATATATATATATATATATATATATATATATATATATATATATATATATATAAATATATATATATATATATAAATATAGGAGGTACCACCTCTGGAACTTTATTGGGGACCCTCATCCTCAGAGAAGACAATAAACGTACCTCAGGGAAAACTCGAGGTTCTCCCCTGAGCTGTTTGAATATTTTCTTCTCCTACCACCCCCTATATATGATGATGGAATGCTTTATTAACAGACAGAATACATCAATGGAAAACATGAACATGAATAAAATGGTACAATATATCAAAGATTATGAATCTCCTCCAGCTCCTCCGAAGCCGGACGCAAGCCAAGTATGCAGCATGCTTTACCTCTGGATGGCCACGCTGAGACGCTGGAACATGAACGTGGCCGCCCTTGGGCCCCTGGTGGTGTCGATGAGTCTGGAACCCAGTTCTTTAAGGAAACGTGTTGCATTCTTTCCCCACGCTCCCAAGGTCTCTGATCCCACTGGGACAAATTTATACTGTTGGCTTATGTCCCTGTACTTGCCGTTCTTGTACTCCTCTCTGTGGTCAGCAGCTCCTCCCTGTCGCCCGACACTGTGATGGATGTAGGTGTCAGCCAGTGTCGACACACAGGTATAATCCCATGCTAAGAGCTTGCCATTCTTCCAAGGATAGATGGTGATCCCGTCGGGCGGTTTGCTGGGTTGTGGGCGTTGTTGGCTCCCTAGTGATCGAGGCTCTCTCTCGGCTGGGCATCCAGCTGTAGCAAGGGTTCTCTTTATGATGTCGTTGACCTCATTGTGTCTTGCATGCCAGCCCTTGGTTTTAGAACAGTTAAGACCATGTAGACCATATTGGTCGGCTTGCGCATCGCTGCAAATACACGTATATTCCGTGTGAATAGGGGCAGCAAGGCGCAGAGCCACTGCAATACGAAGGGTCTTAGGGTCGAGGCGTGTTCCCATGGCCGAAATGGGAACTGTTTGGAGGAAGTCCCCAGAGTGATGTGCACTCACAGCTAGAGACGGGCAGTTTCCTGTCTGATGTTACGGCCCTAAGCATATTGGCAGTATCTTTTCAGCGATGGGGCCATCCCAGCTTGACTGTTTGTAGGCCAGTTCTTCACTAGGTTTTGGTGTTGGAGCAGCAAGAGTCTCCCATTCAGTGATGGCACTGGTGTAGCAAGGGTCCTGTATTCCTGCTGAATCACTGAGGTTGTCTGGAAGAATTTGTTTTATTAGCTCATTTGATGCTATGGAAGAGGATAAGAAAGCTGGTAGGGCAATCTGGGAGGATTTGCGTACTCCCAGCCCCCCAAGTCTGACTGGAAGTGAGGCTTGCAACCACTGTCCATCTTCGAGGGAAAGATTCAATACACTCTCTAGCATGGTCTTGAGGACAGAGTCATATTGCTTGAGTTTCGGGCTGCTGAAGGCTGGGGAGCATCTCAGGAAGTATGTAAGTTTTGGGATTGACAGGCACCTGGTGAGTAGGTAGAAGGCATCATGTGTATCGATGTCTTTCATCCTACCTTCCATCGTCCTGAGGTCTGAGATTTTTTCCAGGACCAGATCGATGGCATTGGGCCCGAGAGGAGCACCAAGGAGAGTGCTGTTGGCTGGATCAATGGCTCGTGCCCCTGGTAAAACAGCCCTAATGTCCTGGATCATCTGTGGATTGGTGGAAACTATCTCACATTTGGTGGGGTTTAAAGATAGGCCCAGGCTCTCTACCATATCTTTAATTTTCCTGATGTCTCCTAGGAGAGATTGTGTAGTGCCAGCTAGGGTGCCATCATCCAAGAACCAGATATTGAGCTCACTGGACAATGCTTCTGTGACATCCTTGATGACTAGACAGAATATAAAATATATATATATATATATATATATATATATATATATATATATATATATATATATATATATAATATATATATATATATATATATATATATATATATATATATATATATATATATATATATATATATATGTCTATATGTCGTACCGAATAGGTAAAACTTGCGAATAACGAATGTGACAAAATAGTGACATTCCAAGCGCTTTCGTGATTTCTCGTGATTTCTAATTATATATACATATATTCTTTCAATGCACTGGCCGCATTCCACCGAGGCAGGGTGGCACCACCGAGGCAGGGTGGCACCACCGAGGCAGGGTGGCCACCGAGGCAGAGTGGCCAAAATGAAAAACGAAAGTTTCTCCTTTTACATTTAGTAATATATACAGGAGAAGGGGTTACTAGCCCCTTGCTCCCAGCATTTTAGTCGCCTCATACGACACGCATGGCTTACGGAGGAAGAATTCTATTCCACTTCCCCCATGGAGAAAAGCGGAAATAAACAAGAGGTATGATAAAGCTCATGGAGCAGGGAGAGTGACCTAGTAGCGACCAGTGAAGAAGCGGGGCCAGGAGCTGTGACTCGAACCCTGCAACCACAATTTGCTGAACAATTAGGTGAGTATACAAACACACACACCGGGTGTGAAGTCATGCGCGTTTTGAGCTCCGCTAAATTGGGTCTTGTCGAGTGGTCCTAGGGGGAATCAGAGTGAAGCAAATAGGCATGGACAAAGTGTCATAATCATTTAAAACCAAAAAGCAGGGAAATACGAGTGATCACAGAGGGGAAAAACTCAGTAAATAGTGCAAAGTGTAAGAGTGCCGGTGAAACCGGGAGAGGGGAGGCGGTTTGGGAGCTAGGCCTAACAGTGGTTGCCACACAGCAGGAAGTGGTGACTATATCGTAGTGGTGAATATATCTACTAGAGGTACCCAAGTAAGGGAGAAAGGGTCAAGGGAAACAGTGAGGAATACGGTGATTGTATACAGTGAGTCCAACAGATAAGAAACGAAGAGGCAAAGTACCCAGAAGGGTGCCACCGAGAGGGACTCCCAAACAACAGAGTGCAGAACCAGCAGGCATCGGATGCAATGTACAAAATCCTAGTTGTGGTTTGCACGGGTCTTCTGGCCCTGATATGCTGACAGCTGTGGGGAAAATCCCTGCTCTGGAGAGCTAATATCATATGTCATTCATAGGTAGGAAGCTAAGGTAGGGTAGTGGTGGATAAAGGGCACAGGTGCTACCAAACAAATGTACACATGCATACACACGCACACACACACATACACCTGAATTAGTCCAAGTATAAGTAGTAGTAATCTTTTTAGAATTAGTAGCTAAACTAGATAGAAAGCAAACTAAGGACAGGGTGGCAAGAGCGCACATGCGCGGTAAATCAACTGTATACAAACACACACACGCTCACACACATGCTCACACACACGCTCACACACATGCTCACACACATGCTCACACACACTAACACTTGGGTTTGTCTTAGCTTAGCTTAGTAGTAGTATTCGCTTTAGAATTAGTACTAGTAAAATTCTAGCATAATATTAGGATAGTATTCCAAACTGTCTGAGGATCTCAGGCAAAGATAGATGTGACACAGACATACAAACACACCTCTGAAACCTGAGACGACAGTCCCCCTCCTCAGACTCCCCCATAAAACCCCTCCACCACCCTCTACTCCCACACCTGACTCACCTCTGTACCTCTCTCTCTCACTATCCCTCCCTCTCCCTCTCCCTACCTCTTTCTCTCACTCTCCCTCCCCTCTACCTCTCTCTCTCTCTTTCCCTCCCTCTCACTATCCCTCTCTCTCTCTACCTCTCTCTCTCACTCTCCCTCCCCTCTCCTCTCTCCTCTCTCACTCCCTCTCCTTCCTCCCTCTCCTGACTCCCCCTCCCTCTCTCCTCTCCCCTCCCCTCCCCACTTGATCCGCCTTCTACCACACTACCTCCAAGCTATCTCCCTCCCTCTCGCCCCCTTCCACGAGTACCCCGCCCTACCACCCCTCCTCCCTATCCCTCTCTTTCTCCCTCCTTCTGACACTCTCTTCTCTATCCCTCTCCTTCCTCCCTCCTTCTGACACTCTACCCCTCTCTCTCTACCTCTATCTCTCTGTCTCTCTCTATCTCCCTCTCCCTACCTCTCTCTCTCTCCCTCTCTCTCTCCCTCTCCCTCTCTCCCTCCCTCCCCTGCTTGATCTGCCCTCTACCACACTACCTCCAAGCTATATCCCTCCCTCTCGCCCCCTTCCAAGAGAACCCCGCCCTACCACCTCTCCTCCCTATCCCTCTCCTTTCTCCCTTTTTCTGACACTCTCACTACATACAGAAGAGTACACCGTGGGAATATGGGCAGCTCAGGGAGAAGGATGTCAACAAGGGGAACGATGGTTGATCCGGGGGGAGGAGGAAGTCAATAAAAGGGAGAAGGAATGGGAGAGGAAGATATTGGTGATCAGCGAGGGAATGGAGAAAAGGATAGCCTTGGAGAGCAGAAAATGGGAAATGTAAGTCAAAAAAGCAGAAGCCAAGATCCAGATCTTAGAAGTGAAGCTGCAGTGACTGACGCAGAGTAGAGACAAAAGCACCTGTCCAGAAATGGCACTTGGAGCTTGTGCATCAGACAAAGTTAAAGGGAATGCGAAGAAAAAAGAACTCTTGTATGCACAGGCACTGTCAGATACACAAGGGGACCAAAACAAGATGAGTAGGATACTAACAACACACGAGAGGGATATAGAAAAACCAGCCAGGGACAAGAAGGACACCACAGAAACAACGCATGAGAGCACAGTAACAACACATGAGAGGGTAGACAAAGCAGCAGACACGCTAAATGCAGAGACCCCAACAATATACTGCAGTGGACAGAGACAAATGAGCAGGCCGGACACACCAAGGAACATAGGGGCTACAACCACGACAGAACCGGAAGATGCTAATGCATCTCTGATGAGGCAAAGGGAGACACAGTGGGAGGAGGAAAGGGAGAAGTCGATCTTTATCTATGGCCTTCAGGAAGTCGAAGGGGACACCCATGACAGAAGAAAACAGGAGGAGAAAGAAAGGATTAAAGGTATCATGCTAGCAACAGGGGGAGACACATCCCAGGTGACAAATTTTCGGAGAATCGGGTGGTATACAAGGGGAAGAAATCGGCCTCTCAAAGTAATCTTCAAGGCAGAATCAGCCCGAACCATAATCCGGCAGGAGAAAGCACGGCTAAGGGCGACTCAGGAGTACCAGAATGTATACCTAGATCGGGACAGAATGTAGAAAGGAGAGGATAAGAAAGCAAAGATAGGAGGAGACAGTGAGGTACGGAGGACACCAGGCCCAAGCAGAAGGACAAACACACTCACCGGAAGCACCCACGGAGGGCCTCCAATCACAACAACCCAAAGGCAACCATACATTTTAACACCACACAAACATATCATTCCCCCTGTCCCCACCCCAGCAACCCAAAACCCACCATCACAACTACCCCCATCACAAACCCCACCCCACCAACCCATACCACAACCATACAACCCCCCACCCATGCAGCAACCCCCTATGGACACCCTGCCCACACCCCCAACCCACCAAGATCCACCCAGGGCCACAGTATTGGAAACGAGGTTGAAGGTTTGGTACACAAATGAGGATGGAATCACGAATAAGTATGAAGAGTGGAATGAAAGAATAGGTGTGATGTCCCCAGACATCATAGCGGTCACAGAAACTAAACTCAATGAGGCAATAACAGATGCAATCTTCCCACAGGGATATCAGATCCTGAATAAAGATAGGAGCAGGGGAGGAGGAGGGGTCGCACTGCTCGTAAGGAACCATTGGAGATTCAAGGAAATGGAAGGAATGGAGGTGTGTAGAGAAAGGGACTTTATAGTAGGTACCATCCAGTCTGGGGAGCACAAGATAGTCATTGCAGTGATGTATAACCCACCACAGAACTGCAGGAGGCCAGGAGAGGAATATGACGAGAACAACAGAGCAATGGTGGACACTCTAGTGGAGGTGTCAAGAAAAGCGCACATGAGCAGAGCGAAGTTACTGGTTATGGGCGATTTCAACCACAGGGACATCGACTGGGAGAACCAAGAACCACGTGGGGTCCAGAAACATGGAGAGCCAAGATGATGGACGTGGTACTGGAAAACCTGATGCACCAACATGTCAGGGACACGACCAGAGAGAGAGGAGAGGACGAACCAGCAAGGCTGGACCTTGTATTCACCCTGAACAGCTCAGATATCGAGGACATAACACATGAGAGCCCCCTGGGAGCCAGCGACCATATGGTGCTGAGCTTTGAGTACATTGTAGAGCTACAGGTGGAGAGGGAAAACTGTACTGAAAGAGACAAACCAGACTTTAAAAGAGGGGACTACACGGGTATGAGGAATTTCTTGCAGGAGGTTCAGTGGGAAAGGGAAATGGAAGGACAGTCAGTAAATGAAATGATGGAATACGTAGCGACAAAGTGCAAGGAGGCAGAGGAACGGTTTATACCCAAAGGAAAAATATTAAATGGGAAGGCCAGAAAGAGCCCCTGGTTTACCCAAAGGTGCAGGGAGGCAAAGACTCAGAGTGTCAGAGAATGGAAAAAGTTACAGAAGGCAAAGAACCCAAGTAAACAAAGAGATTAGTCGACGAACTAGAAACAAGTATGCACAGGTACGGAGGGGGCCCCAGAAACAGTACGAAAATGACATAGCATCGAAAGTCAAGTCTGACCCAAAACTGATGTACAGTCACATCAGAAGGAAGACAACAGTCAAGGACCAGGTGATAAGACTGAGGAGAGAAGATGGGGTACTCACAAGAAACGATCAAGAGGTATGTGAGGAGCTCAACTCGAGGTTTAAGGAAGTATTCACAGTGAAGGCAGGAAGGCAGCTGGGTAGACAGGACAGAGTGCGTCACCAACAAGGAATGTATCAAGTGCTGGAGGGCATACACACAACTGAGGAGGAGGTGAAGCAGTTACTCAGTGAGCATGATACCTCAAAGGCGATGGGTCTGGACAATATCTCCCCATGGGTCCTTCGGGAAGGAGCTGAGGTACTGAGTGTACCACTTACCATAATATTCAAAACATCCCTTGAAACTGGGCAGCTACCTGAGGTATGGAAAAAGGCCAACATAGTCCCCATCTTTAAAAAAGGAGACAGAAAAGAGGCACTAAACTATAGACCGGTGTCACTTACGTGTATAGTGTGCATAGTCTTGGAGAAAATCATCAGGAAAAGAATGGTGGAGCATCTGGAGCTGAACAGGATAATCAACGCCAGACAGCACGGATTCAGGGAAGGCAAATCCTGTGTAACAAACCTCCTGGAGTTCTACAATAAAGTAACAGAGGTAAGGCAAGAGAGAGAAGGGTGGGTTGATTGCATTTTTCTGGACTGCAGGAAGGCCTTCGAAACAGTTCCTCATATGAGATTAGTAAAGAAGTTGGAAGAACAAGCGTGTATAACAGGAAGGCAACAACGGGTCATGGTGCGTGATGAGGTATCACAGTGGGCGCCTGTGACGAGCGGGGTACCGCAGGGGTCAGTCCTAGAACCAGTGCTATTCTTGGTATATGTGAATGACATGACGGACGGGATAGACTCAGACGTGTCTCTGTTCGCAGATGATGTGAAATTAATGAGGAGAATCACATCGGAGGAGGACCAAGCAGGACTTCAAAGAGACCTGGACAAGCTTGACATCTGGTCTAGCAACTGGCTTCTCGAATTTAATCCCACCAAATGCAAAGTCATGAAGATCGGAGAAGGGCAAAGAAGACAGCTGACAGAATACACGCTAGGTGGACAAAGGCTACAAACCTCGTCAAAGGAGAAAGACCTTGGGGTGAGTATAACACCAAACACGTCTCCGGAAACACACATCAACCAGATAACTGCGGAAGCATATGGGCGACTGGCAAACCTAAGATTAGCGTTCTGTTACCTTAACAAGGAATCGTTCAAGACACTGTACACCGTGTACGTCAGGCCCATACTAGAGTATGCAGCACCAGTCTGGAACCCACACCTGGTCAAGCACGTCAAGAAATTAGAGAAAGTGCAAAGGTTTGCGACAAGGCTAGTTCCACAACTCAGGGGACTGTCCTATGAAGAAAGGTTGAGGGAAATAGGGCTAACAACACTGGAGGACAGAAGTGTTAGAGGAGACATGATAACGACATACAAAATACAGCGGGGAATAGACAAGGTAGATAGTGACAGGATGTTCCAGAGAGGGAACACAGAAACAAGGGGACACAACTGGAAGCTGAAGACTCAGATGAGTCAAAGGGATGTTAGGAAACATTTCTTCATCCATAGACTAGTTAGGAAGTGGAATAGTCTAGCGAACTATATAGTGGAGGCAGGAACCATACATAGTTTTAAGACAAGGTATGATAAAGCTCATGGAGCAGGGAGAGCAGAGACCCAGTAGTGGACAGCGAAGAGGCGGGGCCAGGAGCTGTGTCTCGACCCCTGCAACCACAATTAGGTGAGTAGGGTGAGTACACACACACACAAACAAGCAAACACAGGTTATCTGTGAAGATTTCACAAGAGTTTCCCCATGGTACTGCTCGTCGTGAATCTACCTGCAGTCTACCTGAAGGCGATACCAGGTGTCACCGCCCCCACTGCAGGATCCCAGACCAGGTATCCTGGTCCCTAGATCAGTCAGCTAGCTGCTCCCTCTCAAGTGCAGGTACCAAGGCCTAGCATTTCCTTGTCGTGTAATATATATTATTTTCTGTGTGAGCATCTGGTGAGCCCTCATGTAAATCCTCTCCCACACTCCACGACCTCAAAATTCACTGCCGGGGTTTCATCAATCATCGTTGGTAAAGCAAATTGGCCACACCGCCCGGGAGGGTGGGCCTTGCATCACGCCCACCAATTTGGGGGATTTGAGGGGAACATAGATGGGGCGGGAGGGGTTAAGGCATGAATACTACTAATAATAAATGACTTATGACTGAGTTATGCTCAACAAAGGCGTACAAAAATCTTGGGAGTGGTTACCTCCATTACCTCTGTCTAGCCCCCCTGATTTACATTGATTAAACGCTAATGTGTATATTTTCAACACAAGTCGATGGAAGCAACTCATGTTTTGGGGGGGGGGCGAGGGGGGAGCAATAATTTCCAAAACTCGCTCGGTTAATCAGACCACAGAAACGTGAATTACTGTAAAATTAGCAAAAGATTTACTCAAAAATTAATTTGTATACAAATTGAGAAACAAAAACAGTAATATAGGTAGTCATGAGGTAGGATATAATTATGCGTGAATCAGTGTTTGTGTCCTTGTTTGATTAATGGGTAATATTATCGCCTGGACCCCATCCATCAAACCTGATGAATGCCTCGACTCCTCCTACCATCACCTAACAAAAGGAGGGTGAGGATGGAGAGAGAGAGGGGGAGAGATGGGGAAAGGAGGGAGAGAAGGGGGAGGGAGGGATAGAGGGGGCAGGAAGGGAGAGAGCGGGGAAGGAAGGAGAGAAGGGGGAGGGAGACAGAGAGAAAACGTTTCGTACTAGTATATACATGAAGTGTAAATGAAATCTCGTGATGTTGCCAGCACTGGTTCATTTACATTCTGGTTTTCACATTCGCTAACCCATCCCAGGTATCGATTTCTCTCGTCATATTTCTTTCTGAGCGGAGAATACAATCTACTGTATATGCAAAGAATTTCTCACTAAACCATTTTCAAAAGTGCAACGTAGAACATATATTATTCGTGTTTAATCGAATATCCACGCTCACCAGATTTCGCCTACATATTTTATATATAAACTAAGTAAACCGAGTGTTTGCAGGGCAGTCAACTGCGCTCAGTCAGAATCACCGATTTTTTTAAATACCTTCGGACGTAGTATAGCTTTAGGCGTAAATTTTGTGTTGCTGTATTCAAACTGGCATTTTTTCATTTTTGTATAGAGAAGTGTTTTTTCTGTTCTGCTATAAATATATTGTACATTTATGTCGGGAACACTCTAAATGTTTTATGCATGGCTGATGGTGACATAGTGTATTTTTATACTGTATTTTTTGGGGTTATACACAAACACATACACAGACACACAAACACACACACACACACACACACACACACATACACACCTTCACACACACACACACACACACACACCTACACACAAGAAATGACCACGAAGTGTGTGAGGAGCTCAACATGAGATTCAAAGAGGTGTTCACAGAGGAGATAGAAGGGCCTCCAGAAAGGAGGAGAGGTAGGGTACACCATCAAGTGCTGGACACAATACACACAAATGAGGAGGAAGTGAAGAGGCTACTAAGCGAGCTAGATACTTCAAAGGCGATGGGGCCAGATAACATCTCTCCATGGGTCCTGAGAGAGGGAGCAGAGGAGCTATGTGTACCCCTAACAACGATCTTCAACACATCTATCGAAACAGGGCAACTACCTGAGGTTTGGAAGACAGCAAATGTAGTTCCAATTTTTAAAAAAGGAGACAGGAACGTAGCACTAAACTACAGACCAGTGTCACTGACATGTATAGTATGCAAGGTCATAGAGAAGATTATCAGGAGAAGGGTGGTGGAGCACCTAGAAAGGAATGAGCTTATCAACGACGGCCAACACGGTTTCAGGGACGGGAAATCCTGTGTCACAAACCTACTGGAGTTCTATGACAGGGTGACAGCGATAAGGCAAGAGAGAGAGGGGTGGGTAGATTGCATATTCTTGGACTGTAAGAGGGCGTTTGACACAGTTCCACACAAGAGATTAGTGCAGAAGCTGGAGGACCAGGCAGGGGTAACAGGGAAGGCACTACATTGGATCAGGGAATACCTGTCAGGAGACAGCAGCGAGTCATGGTACGTGGCGAGGTGTCAGAGTGGGCGCCGGTGACGAGCGGGGTTCCACAGGGGTCAGTCCTGGGACCAGTGCTGTTTCTGGTATTTGTGAACGACATGACGGAAGGAATAGACTCCGAAGTGTCCCTGTTTGCAGATGATGTGAAGTTGATGAGAAGAATTCAATCGGACGAGGACCAGGCAGAACTACAAAGGGATCTGGACAGCCTGCAAGCCTGGTCCAGCAACTGGCTCCTGGAGTTCAACCCCACCAAGTGCAAAGTCATGAAGATTGGGGAAGGGCAAAGAAGACCGCAGACGGAGTACAGCCTAGGGGGCCAGAGACTGCAAACCTCAATCAAGGAAAAAGCTCTTGGGGTGAGTATAACACCAGACACATCTCCTGAGGCGCACATCAACCAAATAACTGCTGCAGCATATGGGCGCCTAGCAAACCTAAGAACAGCATTCCGACATCTTAATAAAGAATCGTTCAGGACCCTGTACACTGTGTACGTTAGGCCCATATTGGAGTATGCAGCACCAGTTTGGAACCCACACCTAGCCAAGCATGTGAAGAAGCTCGAGAAAGTGCAAAGGTTTGCAACAAGACTAGCCCCGGGAGCTAAGGGGTATGTCCTACGAGGGAGGTTAAGGGAAATCGACCTGACGACACTGGAGGACAGGAGAGATAGGGAGACATGATAACAACATATAAGATACTGAGAGGAATTGACAAAGTGGACAGAGACAGAATGTTCCAGAGATGGGACACAACAACAAGGGGACACAGATGGAAGTTGAAGACTCAGATGAATCACAGAGATGTTAGGAAGTATTTCTTCAGTCACAGAGTTGTCGGGAAGTGGAATAGTTTAGGAAGCGATGTAGTGGAGGCAGGCTCTATACATAGCTTTAAGCAGAGGTATGATAAAGCTCATGGCGCAGGGAGAGTGACCCAGTAGCGGCCAGTGAAGAAGCGGGCCAGGAGCTTTGACTCGACCCCTGCAACCACAACTAGGTGAGTACAACTAGGTGAGTACACACACATACACACACACACACATACACACAAACATATATACACACACACATACACACACACACACCTACACTCACACACACACACCTACACTCACACACACACACCTACACTCACACACACACCTACACTCACATATGTACATACACCCCTACATTTACTCTTATATTCACACCTACGTTCACACGTGTACACACACACACCTACATACCTACCCGGTGGCCTGGTGGCTAAAGCTCTCGCTTCACGCACGGAGGGCCCGGGTTCGATTTCCGGCTGGGCGGAAACATTTCGAAGTGTTTCCTTACACACACACACACACACACACACACACACACAAACAGGCCTAGTGTCTAATCGACATGTGCCTAGGACAAAATGGTAACTAACACACACAGAAGTAAGACACGAGGGAGAGGGGTGGATAGACTGCATTTTCTTGGACTGCAAGAAGGCGTTCGACACAGTTCTTCACAAGAGGTTAATGCAAAAGCTAGAGGATCAGGCACACGTAACAGGAAAGGCACTGCAATGGATCAGAGAATATTTGACAGGGAGGCAACAACGAGTCATGGTACGTGACGAGGTGTCAGAGTGGGCACCTGTGACGAGTGGGGTTCCACAAGGGTCAGTCCTAGGACCTGTACTGTTTTTGGTATATGTGAATGACATAACGGAAGGGATAGACTCAGAAGTGTCCCTGTTTGCAGATGATGTGAAGTTAATGAGAAGAATTAAATCAGTCGAGGATCAGGCAGGACTACAAAGAGACCTGGACAGGCTACAAGCCTGGTCCAGTAACTGGCTCCTTGAATTTAACCCTGCCACATGTAAAGTCATGAAGATCGGGGAAGGGCAAAGAATACCGCAGACAGAGTATAGTCTAGGTGGCCAAAGACTGCAAACCTCACTCAAAGAAAAAGATCTTGGGGTGAGTATAATACCGAGCACATCTCCTGAGGCACACATCAATCAGATAACTGCTGCAGCATACGGGCGGCTGGCAAACCTAAGAATAGCGTTCCAATACCTCACTAAGGAATCATTCAAGACTCTGTATACCATATACGTCAGGCCCATACTGGAGTATGCAGGACCAGTTTGGAACCCACACCTGGTCAAGCACGTCAAGAAATTAGAGAAAGTGCAAAGGTTTGCAACAAGACTAGTCCCAGAGCTAAGGGGATTGTCCTACGAGGTGGACAGAGACAAGATGTTCCAGAGAGGGGACACAGAAACAAGGGGTCACAATTGGAAGTTGAAGACTCCTTTGAGTCAAAGGAATGTTAGGAAGTATTTCTTCAGTCATAGAGTTGTCAGGAAGTGGAATAGCCTAGAAAGCGACGTAGTGGAGGCAGGAACCATACATAGTTTTAAGACGAGGTTTGATAAAGCTCATGGAGCAAGGAGAGAGAGGACCTAGTAGCAATCAGTGAAGAGGCGGGGCCAGGAGCTATGAATCGACCCCTGCAACCACAAATAGGTGAGTACAGGACATCATAGGAATCACAGAGACAAAGCTCACGGAAGTGATAACAGATGCAATTTTCCTGTCTGGATATCAGATCCTGGGGAAAGACAGGGAAACAGGATATATATATATATATACAAACATTGTCCTCTAGTGTCGTCAGACACTACGATATATATATATATATATATATATATATATATATATATATATATATATATATATATATATATATATATATATATATATATATATATATATATATATATATATATATATATATATATTATAACATGAACGAGTAGTATTTATTATATATATATAAATATATATATATATATATATATATATATATATATATATATATATATATATATATATATAATTATATATAATAATTTCCTACTCTCTGTAAACCTCGGAGGTCCTCTCCACCAACCTTACCCAAATGGAGGTGGTTGAGGGGACGGGATGCTGGGTGATGAACGGTGCCCGTGTCCTGACCATTTCTGAGAGGAACTGGCTGGCATCACCTTACTCAGAAAAAACTTCCTCTCATTACACCTTTTTCTACTCTTGCAACATTGCATAGCTCCTGATGACGCACGGATAGGTGTGAAAGTTCTTGAGCATAAGATGTCCGTCCCCTGTGTCTTGTCTTGCATTGTTTTGATCACCTGTTTGCGATTGTATTGCATATAAAATTATATATATATATATATATATATATATATATATATATA
This sequence comes from Cherax destructor, assembly GCA_009830355.1. Lineage (NCBI taxonomy): Eukaryota > Metazoa > Arthropoda > Malacostraca > Decapoda > Parastacidae > Cherax > Cherax destructor. The sequence goes on along the minus strand of WNWK01002616.1, from coordinate 19,278 downwards.
TATATATATATATATATATAAGAGTAGCAAAAGATGGAATGAGAGGAAGTTTTTTCTGAGTAAGGTGATGCCAGCCAGTTCCTCTCAGAAATGGTCAGGACACGGGCACCGTTCATCACCCAAGCATCCCGTCCCCTCAACCACCTCCATTTGGGGTAAGGTTGGTGGAGAGGACCTCCGAGATTTACAGAGAGCAGGAAACAGATTAGAAAATTTAATAGCCAGCCCTAAGCTACATCTAATCTCCGTAAGCAAGTCATGTGACCTAAGAGATTACGTTGCACGTTGACCTAATGGATAGTACGCATACAAAGCAACGAAATTATATGTAGATCTGCTAATTAATAAAAGTCGAATGTGCTCCTTGTCACCTTAGACTACCATAAGTCCAGGAAGGTTCTAGGTTATAGGTAGTGTTCAGAAGAATCTTTTCATATATTCCTAACTACTACCTACTTACCTGTACAACAGTTCTCCCACTTTAGCATTTAGATCTCCCTACTACAATTACTCTCACTTGGTTCAGAACTCTCTAAACACTCGCTTAACATCTCCAAAAATCTCTCTCTCTCTCCACACTCCTCTCTTCTCCAGGTGTATAAACACTTAGTATAACCCACTTTTTGCATCTAATCCTTATTTTAATCCACATAATCCTTGAGTTTATACACTTATATTTCGTCTTTTCCTGCCATAACTGATCTGTCAACATTACTGCTACCCCTTTCTTAACTCTTACTCTGTCAGATACACCTGACTTAATCCCATTTATTTCTCCTCATTGAAACTCTCTTACCTCCTTCCAATTTGCTTTCCTTAGGGCCAGGATATCTAGCTTCTTTTCAATCAAAACATTCACAATCATCTCTTCATTCTTATTTATATTACATCAACACACATTAAAATATTCAAACTTTATAAAGTTTTGTTTTTACACTTAATAATAATAATAATAATAATAATAATAATAATAATAATAATAATAATAATAATAATAATAATAATAATAATAATAATAATAATAATAATAATAATAATAATAATAATAAATAATAATAATAATAATAATAATAATAATAATAATAATAATAATAACAATAATAATAATAATAATTAATATTATTATTATTATTATTATTATTATTATTATTATTATATTATTAATGATAATAATAATAATCTTAAAAGAGAGAGAATGTCTCTCACTCACAACTTGGTCAAACAACAAAGTCTAAAGACTGGAGTCACTTGATATTTTTGTCTCAAAGTCAGTGAGAGAGATCAGTGTATTAGGAACTTTTTACAGTCAGCACGATGAGAGAATTAATTGACTAAGTGAATTTGCAGTTCAATAAATTTAATTGTGCTAAAGGAAAAAAAGATTTATCTTCGAAATAGAGCTCACTTAATTACGAAACAGTTGAATTTTTTCTCGTTAACCCGAAGCCATTGCGAAAGAGGAATAATTACGAAGGCTGGAGTTCGTCTTCCACTGGAGAGTGACTGGTAGTGTCTTGCAGTGGGCTGTGTGTATTCCAGTGGATAGACTATCTATTAGTATGCAGTAACTGTTCCTTTAGCAGTCAGTGCCATTGTTCGTTTACCAGGGAACAGAGTTCGTATCATCCAGTGGACACTGTACCTTCCACTGGCCTAAACGTACGTAATAAGGCAAACAGATTACTGGGATTTATATCAATAAGTAGAAGCAACAGGATTCCAGACGTTATACTGCTGCTCTACACTTCATTAGTGAGGCCTCACCTACACTATGCAGCTCAGTTCTGGTCTCCATGTTACACAATGGATATAAATTCGTTAGAAAACATCAAGAGGAAAAATGGCAAAGTTAATCTATTGCATAAGAAATCTTCCTTACGAAGAAAGATTGAAATCCCTTAAACTATATTCTCTTGTAAGACGAAGAATGAGAGGAGACACTATCTTACAGTAGACACTGTATCTTCCAGTAGACACTGTATCCTCCAGTAGACACTGTATCCTCCGGTAGACACTGTATCCTCCAGTAGACGCTGCATCTTCCAGTAGACACTGTATCTTCCAGTAGACACTGTATCTTCCAGTAGACACTGTATCCTCCAGTATACACTGTATACTCCAGTAGACACTGTATTTTCCAGTATACACTGTATCCTCCAGTAGACACTGTATCCTCCGGTAGACACTGTATCCTCCAGTAGACACTGCATCTTCCAGTAGACACTGTATCTTCCAGTAGACACTGTATCTTCCAGTAGACACTGTATCTTCCAGTAGACACTGTATCCTCCAGTAGACACTGTATATTCCAGTATACACTGTATCTTCCAGTAAACACTGTATCTTCTAGTAGGCACTGTATCTTCCAGTAAACACTGTATCTTCTAGTAGACACTGTATCTTCCAGTAGACACTGTATCTTCCAGTAGACACTGTATCTTCCAGTAGACACTGTATCTTCCAGTAAACACTGTATCTTCTAGTAGACACTGTATCTTCCAGTAGACACTGTATCTTCCAGTAGACACTGTATCTTCCAGTAGACACTGTATCTTCCAGTAAACACTGAATCTTCCAGTAGACACTGTATCTTCCAGTAGACACTGTATCTTCCAGTAAACACTGTATCTTCCAGTAACACTGTATCTTCCAGTAGACACTGTATCTTCCAGTAGACACTGTATCTTCCAGTAAACACTGTATCTTCCAGTAAACACTGTATCTTCCAGTAGACACTGTATCTTCCAGTAGACACTGCATCTTCCAATAGACACTGTATCTTCCAGTAGACACTGTATCTTCCAGTAGACACTGTATCTTCCAGTAGACACTGTATCTTCCAGTAAACACTGTATCTTCTAGTAGACACTGTATCTTCCAGTAGACACTGTATCTTCCAGTAGACACTGTATCTTCCAGTAGACACTGTATCTTCCAGTAAACACTGTATCTTCCAGTAGACACTGTATCTTCCAGTAGACACTGTATCTTCCAGTAAACACTGTATCTTCCAGTAAACACTGTATCTTCCAGTAGACACTGTATCTTCCAGTAGACACTGTATCTTCCAGTAAACACTGTATCTTCCAGTAAACACTGTATCTTCCAGTAGACACTGTATCTTCCAGTAGACACTGCATCTTCCAATAGACACTGTATCCTCCAGTAGACACTGTATCTTCCAGTAGACACTGTATCTTCCAGTAGACACTGTATCTTCCAGTAGACACTGTATCTTCCAGTAGACACTGTATCTTCCAGTAGACACTGTATCTTCCAGTAAACACTGTATTCTTCCAGTAACACTGTATCTTCCAGTAACACTGTATCTCCAGTAGACACTGTATCTTCCAGAACGATCTTCCAGTAAACACTGTATCTTCCAGTAGACACGTATCTTCCAGTAGACACTGATTCCAAACATTATCTTCCAGTAGACACTGTATCTTCCAGTAACACTGTATCTTCCAGTAACACTGTATCTTCCAGTAAACACTGTATCTTCCGAGAACGTATCTCAGAACACTGATCTTCCAGTAACACTGTATCTTCCAGTAGACAATCTGACACTGTCTTCCATAACACTGTATCTCCAGAGACACTGATCTTCCAGTAACACTGTATCTTCCAGTAACACTGTATTTCCAGTAACACTGTATCTTCCAGAGACACTGTATCTTCCAGTAAACACGTATCTTCCAGTAAACACTGTATCTTCCAGTAGACACTGTATCTTCCAGTAACACTATCTTCCATAACACTGTATCTCCAGTAGACACTGTATCTTCCAGTAGACACTGTATCTTCCAGAGACACTGTATCTTCCAGTAACACTGTATTTCCAGTAGACACTGTATCTTCCAGTAACTGTATCTTCCAGTAAACACTGTATCTTCCAGAGACACTGTATCTCCAGTAACACTGTATCTCCAGTAGACACTGTATCTTCCAGTAGACACTGTATCTTCCAGTAAACACTATCTCCAGTGACACTGTATCTTCCAGTAACACTGTATCTTCAGTAAACACTGTATCTTCCAGTAACACTGTATCTTCCAGTAGACACTGTATCTTCCAGTAGACACTGTATCTTCCAGTAACACTGTATCTCCAGTAACACTGATCTTCCAGTAGACACTGTATCTTCCAGTAACACTGTATCTTCCATGACCTGACCTTCCAGTAACACTGTATCTTCCAGTAGACACTGTATCTTCCAGAAACACTGTATTCCAGTAACACTGTATCTTCCAGTAACACTGTATCTTCCAGTAAACACTGTATCTTCCAGAGACACTGTATCTTCCAGTAGACACTGTATCCTCCAGTAGACACTGTATCTCCAGTAACACTGTATCTTCCAGTAGACACTGTATCTTCCAGTAGACACTGTATCTTCCAGTAGATCACTGTATCTTCAAACACTGTATCTTCCAGTAGACACTGTATCCCTTCCAGTAACACTGTATCTTCCAGTAACACTGTATCTTCCAGTAACACTATCCTCCAGTAGACACTGTATCTTCCAGTAGACACTGTCTCAGAGACACTGTATCCCGTACCATCCTCAGTACTCTATTTCCAGTAAACACTGTATCTTCCAGTAGACACTGTATCTTCCAGTAGACACTGTATCTCCAGAACACTGTATCTCCAGTAGACACTGTATCTCCAGAGACACTGTATCCTCCAGTAACACTGTATCTCCAGTGACACGTATCTTCCAGTAACACTGTATCTTCCAGTAGACACTGTATCTTCCAGTAGACACTGTATCATCCAGTAAACACTGTATCTTCCAGTAGACACTGTATCTTCCAGTAAACACTGTATCTTCCAGTAAACACTGTATCTTCCAGTAAACACTGTATCTTCCAGTAGACACTGTATCTTCCAGTAGACACTGTATCTTCCAGTAAACACTGTATCTTCCAGTAGACACTGTATCCTCCAGTAGACACTGTATCTTCCAGTAGACACTGTATCCTCCAGTAGACACTGTATCTTCCAGTAGACACTGTATCTTCCAGTAGACACTGTATCTTCCAGTAGACACTGTATCTTCCAGTAAACACTGTATCTTCCAGTAGACACTGTATCTTCCAGTAGACACTGTATCTTCCAGTAAACACTGTATCTTCCAGTATACACTGTATCTTCCAGTAAACACTGTATCTTCCAGTAGACACTGTATCTTCCAGTAGACACTGTATCTTCCAGTAGACACTGTATCTTCCAGTATACACTGTATCTTCCAGTAGACACTGTATCTTCCAGTAGACACTGTATCTTCCAGTAAACACTGTATCTTCCAGTATACACTGTATCTTCCAGTATACACTGTATCCTCCAGCAGACACTGTATTTTCCAGTATACACTGTATCCTCCAGTAGACACTGTATCTTCCAGTAGACACTGTATCTTCCAGTAGACACTGTATCTTCCAGTAAACACTGTATCTTCCAGTAAACACTGTATCTTCCAGTAAACACTGTATCTTCCAGTAAACACTGTATCTTCCAGTAGACACTGTATCTTCCAGTAGACACTGTATCTTCCAGTAAACACTGTATCTTCCAGTAAACACTGTATCTTCCAGTAAACACTGTATCTTCCAGTAAACACTGTATCTTCCAGTAAACACTGTATCTTCCAACAGACACTGTATCTTCCAACAGACACTGTATCTTCCAACAGACACTGTATCTTCCAACAGACACTGTATCTTCTAATGGTCAGTGTCTATTACTCATAGTGGGAAGCGTCTGCTGCAGCCTGGCAATGGACACTGAGTACTTCTTCTAAGGAAGAGTACGTGCCAGTCCTTTTACTTCACGTGGTATGATGGAGCAGGAGAAGCGCACAAAATACATTTCTCTCTGGGTGCTTTCCGCATGTGTTCTCTCACACTGACACACACACAGGAGCTATGACTCGACCCCTGCAACCACAACTAGGTGAGTACACACACACACACACACACACACACACACACACACACACAGACCTGGACAAGCTTGACATCTGGTCTAGCAACTGGCTTCTCGAATTCAATCCCACCAAATGCAAAGTCATGAAGATCGGAGAAGGGCAAAGAAGACCGCTGACAAAGTACAGGCTAGGCGGACAAAGGCTACAAACCTCGGCAAAGGAGAAAGACCTTGGGGTGAGTATAACGCCAAGTACGTCTCCGGAGGCACACATCAACCAGATAACCACGGCAGCATATGGGCGACTGGCAAACCTAAGATTAGCGTTCCGTTACCTAAACAAGGAATCGTTCAAGACACTGTTCACCGTGTACGTCAGGCCCATACTAGAATATGCAGCACCAGTCTGGAACCCACACCTGGTCAAGCACGTAAAGAAACTAGAGAAAGTGCAAAGGTTTGCGACAAGGCTAGTTCCACAACTCAGGGGTCTATCCTATGAAGAAAAGTTGAGGGAAATAGGACTAACAACACTGGAGGAAAGAAGGGTCAGAGGAGACATGATAACGACATACAAAATACTGCGGGGAATCGACAAGGTAGACAGGGACAGGATGTTCCAGAGAGGGAACACAGAAACAAGGTGACACAACTGGAAGCTGAAGACTCAGATGAGTCAAAGGAATGTTAGGAAGCATTTCTTCAGTTACAGAGTAGTCAGGAAGTGGAATAGTCTAGAGAAAGATATAGTGGAGGCAGGAACCATACATAGTTTTAAGACAAGGTATGATAAAGCTCATGGAGCAGGGAGAGCGGAGACCCAGTAGCAGACAGCGAAGAGGCGGGGCCAAGAGCTGAGTATCGACCCCTGCAACCACAATTAGGTGAGTACAATTAGGTGAGTACACACACACACACACACGCGCGCGCGCGCACACGAAATTCTGCGTGGAATAGATAGGGTAGACAGAGACAGGATGTTCCAGAGAGGGGACACAGAAACAAGGGGTCACAATTGGAAGTTGAAGACTCAGACGAGCCAAAGGGATGTTAGGAAGTATTTCTTCAGTCATAGAGTTGTCAGGAAGTGGAATAGTCTAGCAAGTGATGTAGTGGAGGCAGGAACCATACATAGCTTTAAGACGAGGTATGATAAAGCTCATGGAGCAGGAAGAGAGAGAGGACCTAGTAGCGGTCAGTGAAGAGGCGGGGCCAAGAGCTAAGTATCGACCCCTGCAACCACAATTAGATGAGTACAATTATGTGAGTACACGAAGCATTAAACTACAGACCAGTGTCACTGACATGCAAAGTCATGGAGAAGATAGTCAGGAGAAGAGTAATGGAACACCTAGGAAGGAATGAGCTTATGAGTGACAATCAGCACGGTTTCAGGGATGAGAAATCCTGTGTCACAAACCTACTGGAGTTCTATGACAGGGTGACAGCAGTAAGACAAGAAAGATATAGGTGGGTAGATTGCATTTTCTTGGACTGTAAGAAGGCGTTTGACAGTTTCACACAAGAGATTAGTGCAAAAGCTGGAGGACCAGGCAGGGATAACAGGGAAGGCACTCCAATGGATCAGGGAATACCTTTCAGGAAGACAACAGTGAGTCATGGAACGTGGCGAGGAATCAGAGTGGGCGCCTGTGACGAGCGGGATTCCATTGGGGTCAGTCCTAGGACAGGTGCTGTTTTTGGTATTTGTGAACGACATGACGGAAGGAATAATAATAATAATAATAATAATAATTATAGTAATAATAATAATATCTTTATTTACTACAAGTACATGTACATGGTATACAGGCCTAGCTGACATCAGTGACATATTACTATATAGAAAGTCCCTTGTTATGCTGAGCATTTCGGGCAGATTAGGTCAGTGTCCTAGGATGCGACTCACACCAGTCGACTAACACCCAGGTACCCATTTTACTGATGGGGAACATAGACAACAGGTGTAAAGAAACACGCCCAATGTTTCTGCTCTGGCTGGGAATCGAACCCAGGCCCTCGCCGTGTGAAGCGAGAGCTTTAGCCACCAGACCAGAAGTGTCCCTGTTTGCAGATGACGTGAAGTTGGTGAGAAGAATTCAATCGAATGAAGACCAGGCAGAGCTACAAAGGGATCTGGACAGGCTGCAGGCCTGGTCCATCAACTGGCTGCTGGAGTTCAACACTAAGTGCAAAATCATGAAGATTGGGGAAGGACAAAGAAGACCGCAGACGGAGTATAGTCTAGGGGGCCAAAGACTACAAACCTCACTCAAGAAAAAGGATCTTGGGGTGAGTATAACACCGGGCACATCTCCTGAGGCGCACATCAATCAAATAACTGCTGCAGCATTCCGACATCTCAATAAGGAATCATTCAGGACACTGTACACCGTGTACGTTAGGCCTATATTGGAGTATGCAGCACCAGTTTGGAACCCGCACCTAGCCAAACACGTAAGGAAACTAAAGAAAGTGCAAAGGTTTGCAACAAGACTAGTCCCGGAGCTAAGGGGTATGCCCTATGAGGAGATGTTAAGGGAAATAAATCTGACGATACTGGAGGACAGGAGAGATAGGGGGATATGATAGCGACATATGAAATACTGAGAGGAACTGACAAGGTGGACAGAGACGTTCCAGAGATGGGACACAGCAACAAGGGGTCACAGTTGGAAGTTGAAGACTCAGATGAATCACAGGGACGTTAGGAAGTATTTCTTCAGTCACAGAGTTGTCAGTAAGTGGAATAGTCTGGGAAGTGATGCAGGATCCATACATAGCTTTAAGAAGAGGTATGATAAAGCTCATGGAGCAGAAAGAGTGACCCAGTTGCGAACAGTGAAGAGGCGGGGCCAGGAGTTATGAATCGACCCCTGAAGCCACAACTAGGTAAGTACAACTAGGTGAGTACACACACACACACACACACACAGGAGCTATGCCTCGACCCCTGCAACCACAAATAGGTGAGTACACACACACACAGGAGCTATGACTCGACCCCTGCAACCACAAATAGGTGAGTACACACACACACTCGCTTCAAAAAATCTATATCATGAATATTAAATAATAATGAGGTTCGTTTGTATTTCTTACCTACCAGTAACTCTGAGTCATCCACGCTGCCACCCACCCAAATAATTCTGCTGTCACTGCCATCCTCTGTGGCCGTCCCTTGTTCTCCTTGCAGCACCAGCCCACTTACTCCCTCCTCCTTCCCCCCCCTGTCTCTCCACACACATACACACACTCGCCACGAGAATCTAATCACACTCAATCATTCCAATCACCGAGAACGTGTGCTTTCCCAATGCTCACCAATGCAAATCTGACATTGAAACCCGCCTACCATCCACCATCAAGGACTTCCAGCCCAGACAGAATTTAGATGATAATTAGAGAGCTCAATCGAGCACGGGGGAGCTACAGTAAGTCGGAATTGGTTCTGCTAGGTAAATGTCTTATAATGTGGGCAGTGAGATGTGGGGGCATGTCTTGAGAAACTTGAAGCGGGCACGTAGGAGCAGGGCAAGCCTCTCAAGAGAACAGGAGGGCAGCGAGGGCAGCGAGGGCAGTAAAGTGTGACCTTTTTTGTAATGGTTACTAGGATGGTGGTGAAAATAGTGGAGTACAGGTAGATGGCGCGTTGATGTGATGATGATCGTACTTTGGGTAGTGGTGGTGGTTGTAGTACTGGTGGTTTTGGTACTGGTGCTTGTGGTAGCGGTGGTAAAGGTGGTGGTGGTGGTGGTAAGGATGTTGTTGGTGAAAGTGGTTGTGGTAGTTTTGATTAGTGATGGTGGTAATGGCTGCAGTAGTTGTGATAGTAGTGGTGGTTTGGGTAGTGGTGGTGGTGGTGAAAGTGTATTTCATCCTTCAATACAGACCATAAACTCTCAGTTCATGTCGGGACAATTTCCAGCCCATGGGAGCAGCTCAACGCCATTTTGTGAACTCCACATCTTGACTGATTTTGTGGTATAACACGGGGCTGAGTCTTGTTGGAATATCCAGCGTCCATCATCATACCAACCTCCTATCTGAGGCACTAATTGCCGTTGTAGTACTTCCATATACTTTACCTGGACCATGGTACCCTCAACAATGTGCAAACGACTTATTCAATGAACGGAAATGGCTCCCCACACCCTGATTTTCTGAGGAGATTTGACCGTCTTCTTCAGACATGACCGCCTTCGTACCGTCAACACACGGTCAACCAGCACTGCAATGGTTGATTCATCAGAGAACACCTGCGATAATAGAAGTGGTGGAACAGCCAGACAAGATGAATGGTAATCTTAATTTTTTCAAATAAAATTGTCATTTTTACTAATAATTAATGTTCTTACATGAACAACAAATGAAGTGAATAGTCATTGTTCAGAAGTGCGCTCAGTGTGATTCCCAGCCCTGGCTAAAGCTGGCTTCATTCTGGGACGATATGCTTTCAACCTACTCTCCATAAGCCTTTTATTAACTGTCCTTCGGGCTGCTGCTGGGTCAGAGGACATCTGCCTGCAATGTGCTCTGATGTGGTTAAGAGCCATTTGTATTATTTTTCTGGCTGAGCTAGGAGTTAATTTCCGTTTTCTACCACACCTGCCCACCCTTTGTGAGTTTGATACTGATCGTAATTCAACGTCTCTGGATGAACACCACGCCGCCCATCTAATTGTGTTCCCATCCATTGTTCCTTCAGAGTTCCCAAACAAAAATGCGCAGTATACTTTAAACTCTTTTAAAATTAATTTTAAATGGTTGCCTTGTATTAATATATAAAAAATCCATTAGCAGTCAATGAAATTAGCATAATTGATCTTTTAGTCGAAAAATATCGAATTTTCAAAAAATTCATAATGATTATGACAGTACTGTGTGTGTGTGATATCCATCCAATAGTAGTTAGACTGTTGGGTTTAGTCCTGACTCTTTCTTTTCTCCTTCGGCTCTTCCTCTCACCGGCTATTCTTCGTCTGTCCCCACTTCCCCCTCGCCCCTAGTGGGTCCTTACCTGTGTCTGAACTGAACTGAACTGTTAGTTAGTTAGTTACCATTTTGTCCTTGGCACATGTCTATTAGACACTAGGCCTGTTGTATGTATGTGTGTGTGTGTGTAACGAAACACTTCGAAATGTTTCGGCCCCGCCGGTAATTGAACCCGGGCCCTCCGTGTGTGAAGCAAGAGCGCTAGCCACCATGCCATCGGGGCGGTGTGTGTGTGTGTGTGTGTGTGTGTACTCACCTAATTGTGGTTGCAGGGGTCGATTCACAGCTCCTGCCAGGTGCTGTGTGTGTGTAAAAAAAAGAAATTGAAAGTGAATGTACGAAAGATCAAGCTGATGAGGATAACAAGAAATTTAGGTAATGAAAGACTGGATATGAGACTGGAGCGAGGGAGTATGGAGGAAGTAAATGTATTCAGATATTTGGGAGTGGTCCTGTCAGCAGATGAGTCTATGACAGGCGAGGTGAATCATAAAATTGATGAGATGAAAAAAGGTGAGTGGACCACTGAAAAGTCTGTATAGACAAAGAAAGTTATCCATGGAAACAAAGAGGGGAATGTATGAGAGTATATAGTGGTACCAACGCTCTTGTATGGGTGTGAAGCATGGGTGGTGAATGTTGCAACAAGGAGAAGGCTGGAGGCAGTGGAGATGTCGTATCTGAGGGCAATGTGTGGTGTGAATATAATGCAGAAAATCCATAGCTTGGAGATTAGAAGGAGGTGCGGTGTTTCCAAAAGTATTATTCAGAGGCAGAGGAAGGTTTGGTAAGGTGGTTTGGAAATTTAGAGAGGATGGAACAAAATAGAATGCCTTGGAGGGCATATAAATCTGTAGTGGAGGGAAGGCGGGGTAGGGGTCGTCCTAGGAAAGGTTGGAGGGAGGGGATAAAGGAAGTATTGTGTGTGAGGGGCTTGGACAAGTGAGCGTGAACATGTTAAATAGGAGCGAGTGGAGGCGAATAGTTTTTATGTTGTTTGAGTGTGATCAAAGTAACATTTATTAAGGGATTCAGGGAAACCAGTTAGCCGGACTTGAGTCCTGAAGATGGGAGTTACAGAGCCTGCACTGGGTGTTGATATCCTACAGGTTTTTAACTGTAGTGTAAGTGCGCCTCTGGCAAGACAGTGATGGACTGGATGATGATGAAAGTGTGCTGGAGTGCCACAGGGCTCGTGCCTTAGCCCTCTACTCTTCAACATATATGTAAACAATCTCTCTCAACCCGAATTTAACGACACTATCACTCAATTTGTGTCATCCACCCCCATATCGGGAAAACATAAGCATGTGAGGGTAATAGAGAAAATGAATGCGGAACTACGAAGAACAGCAAACCGGGAGAAGAAATGGAGAAACACGACCAACCCAAAGTCCTCATCAGCACCATTGGATGTTTTGCAACAACTATAGAAGACAAAGGGGGTATCTCCATTAGAGGTACACCTATTGCTATCAGAAACCCGATCAAGATCCTGGGATATGAGATAGACAGATTACTCCACTCAACATCTCACATCTCTAAAAAGGTGAACTTAGCTAAAGTTCACCTCAGACAACTATACAAGTTTAATCCCACATCAAGAAACACCTGTATATGATGATGATAAGACATATGCTCGAATATCCTTGTGTACCAAATGTCACTAACAACGAAATCCAGCATGCTACAGCTACAGAGAGTCCAGAATAGAGCACTCCGCTTTATTTCAGGCAACGGGAGGAGAGACGGAATCAGGATGGAAGATCTACACATCCAACAGGAGATAGATGCAATAAATGTCAGGCTAGATAAGCTATACGACATGCAAGAACCCTATATTTCAGACAGAGAAAACCCTCCCCAACCAACAAACACCACCGACTACATCATCAACACACCTCCCCACAGAACCCAAAGAACGACCCTCCGACAAAGAGTTCGACGCTTCATCCGCATGGATAATTTCCAGAGGCCAATGATCCTGAGTGACCTCCCAGAAGATATAGAAGAATGGGTACCACCAGAACCCTTCTATGTCCAGAAGGATAAAACCTCCCCAATTTATTGAAACTTTATTTTTTAACAAATTAACTCTTACATCTAACTATGTAACATCTGCAAACCTACTACGGCAGGACACCACCTCTGAAGCAGCTGAGCCAACTAGAATCTCCAGGAAGCAGCCGACCTACATCAAGCGCCCTGCTACCAGCATTTCCAGCCTACGCCCTACAATTAGAAAAAAATGCAATGCAAAAAAAGTATACCCCCTGCCAGCTCAGCGTCATGTAGTTATACATCTGATATGACTGTGTGACGCTGATGGGTAGAGTGTTATACCCCATTCTATGAATTTCATGAATTCATGAGTAACACTACACACACACTTGTACTGAAATGCACTAAAGTGGTTAGGCCACTTACCTTTATTGCCCCACCTCCCCTATCCCCACCCACTCTTTTCCCATATTTCCATCCTTAACTATCCTTCTTCATTCCCCATCTTACCAAAGGTCTGGTCACAATTTGCCTCGCCTCTGCGGAGGAGGTATTGATTCACCGGGAATTCTCCCGGCCCGGGTCTTTACCAGATGGCGACCCGGCTCTGGCTCCCTGGCGTGGGAGTATCAGAGACCTATGTCTTCCATGGGAGGGGGTACCCTTCAGCGGCGGGACCAACTGGTCCCAGGCCTAGCCACATTCCCCACCAGCAGGAGGCAGATAGATGCTAGGCCACTCTGGTCTGCCACCTTCCCCGGCCCACGGAGGCTGACAGGAAGGGCAGACTTGCGAGCCGCAGATGGTAGCAAGCTCCAGCCTTGGCACCTACCCTGCCCTAGATGGGCGGGGCATGGTGATCGACCCCTTTGGTGGGGTGTCGCCTCTGCATTACCAGATTTCTGTGTAGTATGCCAGTAATGTTAACTAGGTCTGTACCAGTTGAAAAATGCACTTAAAAAGACTATTATTATTATTATTATTATTATTATTATTATTATTATTATTATTATTATTATTATTATTATTATTATTATTATTATTATTATTATTATTATTAAGGCGAAGTTAGTTAAGGGGCCTACCCTTATTATTCGCGTTTTATCTCGCACGTTTTCTTCTGTGTAATAATGTTGATGGTGATGGTTATGGTGGTGGTGGTGGTGGTGATAGTTATGGTAGTGGTGATGGTGGTAGTGATGTTGGTGATGGTTAGGATGGTGGTGGTGATGAAGATGGTGGGGATGGTGATGGTGATTTTTATGTTGGTGGGGTGTTGGTTATGGTGGTGGTGATGGTGATGGTGGTGGTGGTGTGGGTATAAATGGGTATGGCGGTGGATATGTTTTTTATGGTGATGGTGATTTTGGTGTTGGTTATGGTGGTGGTGTTGGTGGTGGTGATGGTAATGGTGGCAATGCTAATGTGTACTCCTAAGGAGCTAGTCTTCCATTATATACATATAATGGAAGTCACAAGAATGGGCTCGCTAAAGCCGTGATTTCTCACATTCTCGAGATCAGTGAAGGCGTTGCTCCATATTCACCCCAACATCCCACACACACAAAAAATCCAGACCTTAAAAACCGCAGCACTAACACCTTATATGCTGCTTTTGTATAAGGAACTGGAACGCTGGAAGGAGACTGGATATTACAATCAGTTTCCTGACCGGTATCCCTATTTACCTCACCTCTCTGTTAGTTACAAGGGGCGTTACATGTCCCCTGTAAAAAAAAATGAAATTGTAAAATCACCATCTGTTCTGTTTGTTGCTGGCAGGGCCTTCCTACTACTCTCAATAAATTTTATGTATACATTCAAATTATAAAAATTCTGGTAACAATGCACCGTTCGCAATCCATCCACATCAGTGTAGCCAACCAGCGTCCCATTCCTCCAACCTGGAGAACTCAGCTTACATATCCTGTTTGGCCACATATATAGGCAGACACTCACATGCATTTTAGTTAAACAAAATTGTTTTGAAGGAAACTAAGCTGTGTTAAAAGTTATAACACATATTTCATTTTTTCCAAGTAGTGTATATGCTATATACTTTTTGGCTTGGGGTTCAATAGACCCTGTTATACTTGAGGTCCTCGTTACGCCCGAGGGAGCGGTTTAACAGCGGCATGAGTTGAAACCGGCTAAAGGTGGAATCGTTTGCCCATCCATCCAAAAATGACTTAGCCGTTGAGAGTCCTTGAAAATGGCGAAATATATTAAAATGAATCGGATGGTAGAATAACCTGGGATAAGTTTGAAACCTCAGTGTTCCTAAGTGATTTGGATACATCAGGTTTCATTCCAATAGCAGGACATAAGTAAGGTTGTAGACACCGCTGAACAGGGCAGTGATATAGAGGCAAAGAAATTGAAGACTCGAAACCAGGAGAAGGATCATCATCGTCACAAAAACGGCTCAATGTACCAGAATGCACTATTAGGAAAACGAACATTGTTCTTTGTCCTTAGTTGGGGTGGCTGCAGTAATACGGACGGAAGACCTCACATATACTCCAAGTGTAGGAGGTCACACTAGCCGCGTCTGTTCAGGTGCTGCTGAACATCACTGTTCTGCGCTGAAGACAAGAAAAACTGAGAGACTACATGTGAGGAAACTAGCTTAATCTTACGCAAAAAAAACCGCTGAAATAAAAGCGTATCCTCAACGCATGGAATACAGCAATCGTGGAAGTAGAGATTTGGCGCCTGGTAACCTCCACATAGATTGTCTCCCTCCCTGTGAGAGTATGCATCTACATTTTCTACTTTCCTGTGAGAGTGTCTACATTATTTATCTCCACACGAGATTGACAGGATATAAGCCACAGTGCTGTGTCTTCCTTTGCAGATGACACCCGAATCTGTATGACAGTGTCCACCGTTGAAGACATTGCAAGACTCCAAGCAGACATAAACCAAATCTTTAAATGGGCTGCAGAAAACAATATGAAGTTTAATGATGAGAAATTTCAATTACTCAGATACGGAAAACGTGAAGAAATTAAAATCTCATCGGAGTACAAAACTAATTCCAACCACACAATAGAGCGAAAAACTAATGTCAAAGACCTGGGAGTGATCATGTCAGAGGATCTCACCTTCAAGGACCATAACAATGTAGCAATTGCATCTGCTCGAAAATGACAGGATGGATAATGAGAACCTTCAAAACCAGGGATGCCAAGCCCATGTTGACACTTTACAGATCGCTTGTTCTATCTAGGCTGGAATATTGCTGCACACTAACGGCACCTTTCAAGGCGGGTGAAATTGCTGACCTTGAAAATGTGCAGAGAACCTTCACCGCACGCATAAGTGCGATAAACCACCTCAACTACTGGGAACGCTTGAAGTTCCTAAACCTGTACTCTCTAGAACGCAGGCGGAGAGATACATTATTATATACACAGGGAAAAATTTCTCGAGGGCGTAGTACCAAACTTGCACATAAAAATCACTCCGTACGAAAGCAAAAGACTCGGCAGGCGATGTAACATCCCCCAATGAAGAGCAGGGGTGCCACTAGCACGTTGAGGGACAACACAATAAGTGTCAGGGGCCCAAGATTGTTCAACTGCCTCCCAGCATACATCAGGGGGATTACCAACAAACCCCTGGCTATCTTCAAGCAGGCACTGGACAGGCACCTCAAGTCGGTACCTGATCAGCCGGGCTGTGGTTCGTATGTTGGACTGCGTGCGGCCAGCAGTAACAGCCTGGTTGATCAGGCTCTGGTCCAACAGGAGGCCTGGTCACAGACCGGGCCGCGGGGGCGTTGACCCCTGGAATTCTCTCCAGGTAGACTCCAGGTAGACACGAGAGTAACTATTTGCCTCCATACTGTATATGAGAAATTATCTACATCATTTAAGATAAGATAGAATTTTGTTCGGATTTTTAACCCCGGAGGGTTAGCCACCCAGGATAACCCAAAAAAGGCAGTGCGTCATCGAGGACTGTCTGTCTTATTTCCATTGGGGTCCTCAATCTTGTCCATCAGGACCCACACCAGTCGACTAACACCCAGGTACCTATTTGCTGCTAGGTGAACAAGACAACAGGTGTAAGGAAACGCGTCGAAATGTTTCCACCCCGCCGGGAATCGAACCCAGGTCCTCCGTGTGTGAAGCGAGAGCTTTAGCCACCAGGCCACCACTGAAGTTGTCTGTATTTAAAACAGGTCGTCTAGAACTTCCTAGGAAGGCACACAGTAAACAATTATGCCAAGTTAAAGCTCCACGTCCATAAAATGCACTTTTCTCATTTACGTCTGGGCTTCTTTCCATCCAGTTTTGTTACTGTTAGTGATGAACAAGGTGAAAGGCTTCGTCAGGACAGTACAATAAAGACACGCTATCAGGGGCGTTTCTGTCCCAACACGATGGGGGGCTACTGTTTATTTCTTCTTCGGATTGTTATTGTAGGTTCGCCGGTACTGCCGGCCCGGGTCTTCTCCAGTTGGTGACCCGGCCTTGGCTCCCAGGGATGGGAGTGTCTTGAGGAGCACGTCAGCGGTGAGCAGCTGACGATGCGAGGACAGCTTGGTGGGGCTGCAACAGCAGACAGGTCAGGAAAGGCCAGGAAAGCAGCGATGACAGGGTCGATTGGAGTCACACCCCAGCTTTAGCTAAATAGCAAAGTGCTGGTGAAACTTAGCTCCACAATGAGTGGTTGATGGGAAGCTTACTAAGCAGTGAACTGTTCAGGTGAACCGTTCTGAACTGCTCTGAACTTCTTCTTGGAGATGAGGTCTACTGCAAACGGGGTTGTGGTGTCTTGTAGGTGATGCGAGACGAATTGGAGTGTTTGTTCTAGAGTGTAGATACTCGTGGGGTCGCAAGAGAACTTAACAGTTCTCTGCTCAAGTCGATAGTGGATTTCTTCAGAGAGACACTACTGTCAGTCATAAGTGTAAAGCCAAATATTTTTTCTACTTCCAGAGAGAATATGTTATTTTATGTCCTTTATCAGTAACTTTATAACAGGGAATAACTTTTTTAATGACTCATTCTATAACCTGTGCTAAATATTGTGAAATAATAGCGTTTTTCAATAATTAAAAATCCTGACTTGCTTAGCTCAATTTCAACTTAAATTTAGAATCAGCGTGATCATATTAGATAAGAATACTTACATTTATATCTGCGGTAGACCCAACATGTTATTATTATTGCCCAGTGTTTTCTTTTGTGAGATTCATTTAAAGTCTTTAATTTAAAATCCTATATTTTGTTGTGTTTATTGACAGCCTGAACCTTTATGTTACTCTTATAGTAAAAACCCTTCAGTTGTATATAAGGAGTTTCTTCATTTATTTTTTAATCCGATTATTTTAGTGAAAGTCATTTAGACAGACAGAAAGACACGTAGAGATAGGCGAAGACAGGATAGCCTGTACTCTGTTTTCTGTCTTCTTTGACCTTCCCCAATCTTCATGATTTTGCACTTGGTGGGGTTATATTATATATATATATATATATATATATATATATATATATATATATATATATATATATATATATATATATATATAGATATATGCAAAAAGATCACAGTAATCAGGTGATATCAAAATATGCAGAAAACCACTATGAAAAATAGAAGAATTCTAGCGCTTGTGACTACTCACATTATCCTTGATAATGTGAGTAGACACAAGCGCTTGAATTCTTCTATTTTTCATAGTGGTTTCTTCATATATATATATATATATATATATATATATATATATAATAATATATATATATATATATATATATATATATATATATATATAGTAGGGAATCTGCCAGAGAAACGCAAAATGGCGGCGGTCCCTCCACCCCACCCCACCCCACTTCCGGTCGACCCCCACTTCCGGTCGACCCACCCCCACTTCCGATACGCCCCCACTTCCCCCTTTTTTTTTTTTTTTTTTTTTTTTTTCGCACCCACCCGCCCCGCGCCCTTCCGCGGCGAGCCGCCCCGAGCTGCCTTCTGCAGCGCCTTCTGCAGATCGCCCCCGCTCCTCGATTTTTTTTTCGAATTTTTTTTTCGAATTTTTTCATTTTTTCAAATTTTTCATTTTTTCAATATTACTTCTGATATTTTTTACTTGACCTCTATGGAGAGTCAGAGATATGGCAACCCCCTATGGAGTAGAAATTTTCTCGATTCCAATAAAAAGAACGAAAAGACTCGTTTTTCAATATTCTATCATCCCTCCATCTCCTTGGATCAAGATTGAGGTCTCCCCTATGAGGTCTCTCTTTAAGTAAATTGAATTAAGACTTACCTACTTTGGAATTTCATCAAATTCACTTCCATCCCCCCCACTCCCCCAATATTCCTGCTCCAATTCCT